>DWEI01002348.1:0-14531 GCA_018245875.1 Mysoria ambigua | reverse complement strand
AAAAAAAATGTTGTTAAAATCAAAATTTTTAAAAATCGTTTGGGGGATCATTTTTCCATCATAAGTACTTATGAAAAATATATATAGATTAAATTTTTATGATCAAGTGGTAAATGGGGGGTCCACTTGACGTGATCTTGCTCATCTTTAAAAGGTGGGAGGAGAAGGCGGTGGGTGAAGTGGAGGGAGGTAGCGACTTGTTGTTATTATTATAGATTTCATTACGACGCAGGTATAAAGTCAAAACTGTCTTTTATAAATCGGATACGCATAACATCAGTCTTCACTGAATTCTATAGAAAAAAAATGCCCATCACTCTCAGGTGCTCAGCAACTCAAAATCTAATCGAAAGATAACTCACGCTGTCGCGTGCGCATTGACGGGAACGTATCGATCCTTCTAGAAGTGGGCGGGGCTTGACGTCACAGCACCTCGTCGTACGCAAGTCGCACGAAAAGTTAATCAATCAAAACGACACGCTCGCCGTCGTTAATTGCCTAGCAACCCTGGCTATCATATCACCGGCGCGACAAACCCGACACGGCCCGCGATTGAGCTTGTTGGCGCGCACTAAAATAGCTGCCAATGTCATCGTACAATGGTAAAGTCACCACTCGTTCTGCGCGACGACCGGCGGCCATGACACGCCCGCATGGTGGTGCACCGCCCGTGCGAGGCAACGCAGGTGATTATATGCAGTTCACAAAACCCTTTCACAATATACATTGTTATCACACGATCGGATTGATTGATGCGATATGTACGCTTCATTGGCTGGAGAGTACGTCGGTGGGCGCTCACCTATGTCCTTCTCCTGATGCTTGCAAGCGGGGCGCAGGCCGAGCACCACGTGGCACACGTCCAGCAGCAGCTGCAGGAACGGCGCCAGCAGCGCGTCCGCGCTCTCCACGCTCCAGATGAGGAAGTCCTCGGCCGTGAGCGCCATGCCACTTCCGATCAGGCCCGCCGACACCGACCCCGTCAGCTCTGGCGAGTCGCATGGCGAGTCCGGCACTACTGGTTTCTCCTGAAACGAATTAAAATACATTTGTGTCGAAATTTACTACCTTGGCGTCTGCAATAGAACAAAGACGAGGAAGGTTAAGAACCATAAAAAAACTCCTTCAAAGACAAACATCTCATCATTTAATGTATAAACGTTGGTACTTATTGATTTACACTCCATTGTTTCATATAATGGTCGGACTTAATGCCAACCAGCATTGTCTAACATCCAGGGCCAGTGGAAACGTATAATAGCCTATAAAACACAGCGATGTTATCGAGTTTCATTACTAACCTCACTCAAAATAATGATGTCCTCGCCGACGCCGGGTCCCAGCTGGAACATGGGCCGCCTGCCATTCTTGGGCACGGTGACCAGCTTGTCCCTTATGTTGAGCAGAACGACTTCCGGATCGAAGCCCTTGTCGCCCTCCGACTCCCCGTCGACGGGCGTCGAGGACCTGGACGCCTGGTTCTTGATGGATTCATTTGCCACCGTGCAAAGTATACCCACCATGTCTATGAGCTCCTTCTTATTGAGGATACCGTCTCGATCCACATCGAAGATTTTGAAGCAGACTGCAAAGTACAAATTAATTTTAAACGTAAAAAATGAATTAAAAATATAATGAAACAACTTTAAACTTATTTTAAAAAAATAAAAAAGAACCACTTTGACTAGATCTAATATTAACTATACCAAAATTTTAGGTAAATATATCATGATACAGAAACTGCCACTTTAGCCAAGGGTGGGTTACCCTTGGGTAGAGTGGCAGTTTCTGTTTCTACCCCCACTTTATCAAAGTGCACCTCGTGCAACAGTTATACAACATGTGCTGATGATGTTTTCGTGATATGTATTATTGATTTAAGAGGTAACGAATATCATCCCTTTAATCCCCGACGAGGTAAGCAGAAGAATGAGTTGCACTGCCATGTATCAGCAGTTACGTTAACGTCCCACCATAGAATGGACAGTGAGCCTATCGCCATACACCGGGTACATATCCAAACTCCGTGCCACTCTTAGAAAATCTTATTAAGAAAACTCCACTAACGCTACCCGCGACCTCTCAATCGCAGGAGGATTGCAGGAGGCGCTTGGTTCAAAGTAAATGTACTATTAACACGATATCGTGAAACGCCACTTAATTACGTTTACTGACATTATCGTCAATCATACTTCGATGCAAATTCCCCTTATCGTCCCATTTCACAATATCTCTTGTATTGAGAACACTAATATCTGATATAACTTATCTGCTAACCGTACACAGTAAATATTTTCCGAGCATAATAAAGCGAACGCGAGCCAATTGTAACTTTTTTCCCTCGCGCGTAGAGTTTATATTCGCTCGTGCTATGCTAGTTGAGATTGATACAATTTTACAATTGCAGATTGCTGAAATAGAACATTTAACATCTGATATTGTTACGTACGATATTGTAAATGAGTGTAATTGTACTCGCTTCCAATGGAGTAACGTTTAATAGAACATGTTTAAAATACTTCGAACAATAATAAACAAAACGAATCTAAAGAAGTCGTATTAACATTATTACACACACTGGCGCCACGTACAACGAGACCGAAGCGCGGTGTGCCGACGATAGGCCACCGGTAAGCCGATACGGAGTATTACGCGGGGGTCGAGTCCAAAAACAGAAGGTCCATTGATGTGAACCGACGAACAGCAAGAGTCCTCACGTCAACGTTTCGACCTTCCAATGGCAATGAGTACAAATGGGACGGGCCAATTGTAAACGAAATTGCCGAAATTTCAAAAGGGTTTGTCTCATGTAGCAGCCGCTGTCTTACGTCGGGTGTAGTTAGACGACGGGACGAGCCGCGGCGCAGAGCCGTTGGGGTCACATTTTCTTGTACCACTAAATGTTAAGAGACCATTTTCCTTAACACTTCCTATAGACATATAAAATAAACGATGTATTTAATCTGTAATTGGATTCTTTTGGAGGCCCATATTATATTGTTAAGCGTTCAAAATTGTAATCAGTAACTACATTTTTGTAATTCTTTCGAGTCTCTAGTTGGTCGGGAGATTACAAAATCACGATTGCTTGTCGTGTGGTCCTGGGTTCAAGTCCCGAGTCTGTTCGTATTGAATTACTTAGATTTGCTAGCAGTGACCGGCAGTCCGGATTTATGCCCATTGTATACTAACAGCCGTATGCCATGGTGGAACGTAAACATAGCCGACGAAACGTGAAGTGTACTACGAACCTCTGCCTGCCGCTATGGACACTGCGGGCGTGACGCTAAAATCTGCTGTTAACAACTGACACCTACCCACATTCGCACAATTCCCGTCTCATTCGGTGATCCTATCGAGGTCCATTTGCATCAGCGAGCAGTGTACGCTACAGTGACAATGATGCAGGAGAATCAGTTTTATCAATTAACGACATGTTGTACATACACCTAGACACCTACACCAGACCATTCATTACATGACAGCGAGACAGGCAAGCGACCACTAGCGCGTGGATAGCAATGTTCTCACTGCTTTTATAAGTACATCGAGTGAATGAAAGTATGTGAATTTTAGCTTGGTTTAAAATTATATAGAGAATGAATAGAGAAAGCTATTTTTTTTATTTACATACCTAACGTCTCAGAGATATGTACATTAGATGTACATTACGTAGAGATTTATAAAGGTATATCCACTCTCCGAGATAAACGCTCAAGTAAGATTGAATAATCTTAAAAAATAATGAATTCGTATAAAATTTCACTGCCACGTTGGTCATGTTAGCGCGGCTGCCGGTAGTGAGGTTCTGGGTCCAAATCTCGTGCAGGGCACTGTTGGATCTTTCTAACTTATAATTTCTAGCAGTAACCCTTAACTTGGACATGTGTCCGATGCAGGGCAATAGGCTCATCACCTATTCCATAGTGGGACGTAAACGTAATCGGTGAAACGTGGGAATGATCCAGTGATGTAGCGAATATTCGCATATATTTGCATATTCACATTTGCCAAATTTCTGTGACTATGAAAGTCAGAAAAAAAGTAATAAAATCAAATTACATTCATTTTTCATGATTTTTAATAGAATTAAAAGTAACAATCTAATAGTCAAATTATCAATATTCACTTTATCGTTTGCTATTATTTATTTACTTATATTTACTTTGAACAAATGAAGCTTAATAATCAAATTTTCATTACAACTTAGAACACAACAAATATATAACGCACGGAAGTTGTCCATAAAGTGACATTCGTTACATCACTAAGTGTACTACTCTCTCCGCCAATCGCTACCCGCATTACAGGCGTGATGTTGCGTTTTTTTTCGCGCACAAATTCGACCACCGTCAACATTTTTAATTCGCTCTAGAGACGTTTTAATTTCCAATACAGATAGATATACGATATCTCTCAACAGAAGCAAGTTACGATGTATGGAAATTCGTTTCAGACGCCCCCACCGTCGGCACGGGACGGCACGCGCGCGACAGCCACGTGTGCGTATCGATGATAACCAGTAACTGTCCGCGTCGATCGCTTGCGACCGCGCGACGCGACGAACCCGACATCGACCACCGCGCCGCGCTGCCGAGCGGTCGCTCGACCTCGCGGGCGCCGCCGAGCGGTCGCTCGACCTCGCGGGCGCCGCCGAGCGGGCGCTCGACCTCGCGGGCGCCGCCGAGCGGGCGCTCGACCTCGCGGGCGCCGCCGGGTGACGACGGTCGCACGCCGTACCATGCGGCTCGTTCGTGGAAAAGAGCATTGACAATTTTTTTATACAATTTTCAGCCTCAAAGTTTCGTTCGTTCGTCGATTCGTTGAGGATATATCATGACAAAGTGTAGGTACGCCAAGAGCGGTTACGCATTGTAACACGATCCGAATAAGTGAAATTGTTAACGTACAATAGGGAGCTAATTATGATACGCTTTTGGCGCATACCTTTTTGGATATGCCTTCAATTCGCAAGATATATGGGGTGCATGAAAGGAGCCGAGCGACTGTATTTGATCAACCACACACCCGCACACTGCCCGGCGCACCCTGGCCATTGCCACTAATGCTTTCACCACGATGGCTGATCACACACGACCAGCCATCGACTCGACGAAGAAGTGTGATATATGCCTCTAGGAACCCAATCAATACAACAGCCATTTTCACCATAAGTCATATGTCGTTTACGTCGTCGTCGTGTGTCGTTTCAATCAGCACCGGCTTCTACTGCGGTGCGTTCGATTCGGAGACTAGCGGACCTCCTACGACTATATCTGATCGAGTGTGACATTAGACGCCCTCGTTAACGGGTCGTCCTGTTTCCACTGTCCCGCTCTAGTTGCACGCGGCTGTCGCTAGCGGCGCCGCGCGAGCGCGAGTCGGCGCGCGGCCGGACGTCCGCGCCGTCGCAGCAAGCCGCCGACCGCTCGCCTTATTGAAATACTTATGAACTAATGGTCGCGCGGATGTAATACTTGCTAGGGAAATGCGAAATAAATACAAGTCACATATATACGTACACATCACGCCAAATCTCTTGCGGGGTGGACAGAGAGCGCGGAGTATCTGATATCTCTATTACAATAGATTCATCCCCTATTCGACAAGACGTAGAACATAATAAACATTATATATAAATTTCAATCGTCCATATAAGTTACATTTAACATAAATCGAATAGACTAAGTTTATCTTTATTATTGGCAAGATAATGTATTGACTTCTATGTACTTATAGTTATTTCTGAGAGGCGATTTTATTAATGTGATAAAACTTTAAAATTCTCACAACTACAATATACACCTTTTTTTAAAATTACAAGATATATATTTTTCATTGTATTCATTCATTTTCAATATATTTTTCATTATTATTTAATCATTAAATTGTTGAACTGTTTCCCTGGAGCAAACGCATATTTTCAATGTCAACCTACAGGCGCAGAGTGAGGGTAAGAGGGGTCGGGGGAGGTGTTCAAGGATGAGGGGAAGTGGGAGAAGGGGAGGGGGGCGAAAGAAATATTGTTTCTACATTCGTTTAAATGTTAATTACTGAAGCATTCACAAATAATGAAATTGTCCAAAAATAACAACTTCTTATTGAACTTGTAACAACAAATTTGAAATATCGCCGATACCAAATTTTCTTCGTGCTTCTCATACAAAATACGCTATTAAGTTTAAATTAGGTATTTTTATTGTAGTACTGCCTCGTTGGTCGTGTTGGTTGTATGTGCGACTGCCGATCGGGAGGTCTCAGGCATGGGTTATGGTTAAAGTATGGGTTTTTGCCTTCATCATAGCCTTATTCTGTATAGGCATATTGCTCATAGCCATGGTCATCATATCCATATTGGAAATAGCCACGTTGTATACATAACTATATTGATCAAAGCAATATTGAACATAGCCATATTGTACCTAGCCTTATTCTATCTAGCCATATAGGACATACTGAGCCATATTTAGCTTTGCCAGAAGGAACATAGTCATATCGGACATAGCAATGGACAATGGACGTAGCCATATTGAACCTAATCGTATTGAACCTAGCCGTACCGTCATTACATCAAACACGCGTCCAGTGAAATGACGTCGTCGTACCGACAGTGGACCCATACGTGGACGTGACCCGGCGGCTCGCGGGTCTTGGTGTCCGCGTACACGACATGTTCCAGTAAAGCAACACGACAGAAGCACTTGTCATTATAACTGCACATCGGCAGCGCTCCGCTTCGGACATATTACAAGTGCGCTTAAAAAAATATCTTATTTATTTAAAATCACATTGATTTCATAACAATAACGGCATGAAATATATGAATCAAAATTTATATATGTAAAGCAAAATGGGGAATGATTTTAAAAAGTATCCGATATGTAAAAAAGAACTAAACAAATTCTGAACGATGAACTAATGGACGATAAATATAAATAACAACTTTTTTACTGAGCGATAGCGAAACAAAACAAAATAATGGTGGAAAAAAAACCTCACGTATTTAATTACCGTATAAAACCACAAGAAACCACGTAAAAAAGATATTTATTATTGAGATATCTACTACCGGCACGGGGCTGCTTACGTGATACACCACAGTTTGCTTATAAATATTCAAATCTTTTATATAAGTATAAAGATATGCTTTCTACAAAAATAACCACAACATTCTTGGAAGTGATATTTGGTTCAAGTATAACCACACTTTAGATAAATAATTCATGGAAGAATACAATTAAAAATTTGATTTACTACATGCGCAGGTATGTGTGAAACAGACTAACTAAAGACGTATAGTTGAATTGAGAACGTTGTTTTTTTTTTAAATCCGTTAAAAATTTATGCGAATTGTAGGGTAGATGGTGAAATCGCATCGTCATACTCATTGCTCTGTTGCTGTATTGCATTGTCATAGTTATCGCTCTGTTGCAAGTGCAGTAAACGTTGGCCGTGTTAGTTAGTATACTATGTGGTTATAATACTAATTTTTTTTTGTTGAAAAGAAATTCCTTTACGCGGCTTTGCAGTAGAGTGCAGACACAGAACTTTCGTCGGGCGTAACGGCAGTAAAATTATTTGTTACATGCAGCATCCCAACACACTGACAAAATCGCAAATGGATCACAAATTATATGGACCCTCGCACCGGTATGACGTCAATGAATTGCTCTACTCACGATGCGGACACGAAACTTCACCTACGTCAGAACGACGGCGCGCTCGTTGTACAAACTACTGAATTACGAGCTGTTTTACAACTGGGGAAGGCCACTAAAAGGATTTTAGTACTAAAATAAACGCCACATATCCCGGCACTTCTCCTTGAGTACCTGTCGAAATTTAACAACAGTCTCCAGCAACAGAAAAGTGTATACTAATTATGGCACTCACACTTCAGCCTCTCGGTGCGGGGCCCCCGGCACGCGGCGCTGAGCCCGCAGCACAGCTCCTTGAAGTCCACGTGCCCGTCTCTGTTCTCGTCGAAGGCCAGGAAGCAGCCGGCGACGGCGGCGCGCGGCAGCGGCGGCGCCAGCAGCGGCGTCAGGCTCTCCTCGTCCAGCTGCCCGGTGGGAGCCGTGTTCCGGAGTGCCCAGAAACACTTCTCCAGCTCTATTATGTCCTGAAAATATTACTACAGATATAGCGTATCTACATCTGCACACACTTCAAATTTGTCGATTATGGTATCCGTTATTAACATAAGATTATTTACGGAATCGGAATTGACAGATTTGAAGTTAATAGCGACTATTTAAAATAATATACTTTTTTTGCAATAAAATTGCAAATAATACTACTCATTTGTAGATTACATAGAAGACAAAGCATCTTGGAACTGAACAATAATTAAATTATTAAATTTAAACGTTTAAACGGAACGTAATTTACCAAGCACTTGTTGGTGGTGATTCAACACGTTGAAGCTTATTTTCTTAAACGTAACATAAAATACTGTAACAGAGTCATATTAGATACCATACCAGTACCAGTCATACCAGTACCCACTGCAGGGCGAATAAACTATAATAATACTGACAGACAATTGAGGCCATGAAGTTTTATAATAATATTATTTATAATATATTATAAATGAGGATATTATAACCTTCCCAGTGTATTCTATGAAAATCCCTCCCGTATCAGAATGTATGTACTCGTTTATACAGTCATACAATGTGTTCGTGCACGTTAGGTTCAAGAGGCGGGCGATCATCAAAATATATTAAACTCCAATTGCGGTACATTTTCATATTAAAACCTGAACCCATATAAACGACGAAGAGGAGTGTAGCGCTCTCCATTTTGGTTCGCGAGTACAAATTAGTGTTAATTAAAATCGCAACGCATTGCATTACATCGTCCGCATGCACTCGGCATGACCGCTAAGGTTTCCTTTCTCGTTAGCAGAAACTTTTAATTAATTAACGTTAATAACACATTCTTGATCTTTTTATCTGACCTTGCAACGAGGATATAAGTGATATATATCTAAAAAAAAACACAAATCTTCGATAGAAACCGCAAACGATCAATAATAATCGTGTAGAGTTCTTAAACAAGGAAAAATTATTAACAAATCAGCACAAAGGTACAGTTCTTGCAAGCATATTTAGCGCAGGGAAAATAAAAGCCAACTCTAAAAATGGTATTGTTTGTAATAGGCTCGCTCATCTTTATTATTTTTCTTAAGAGATCATAAAACTAACAGGAAACCACTGAATAGAGACAGGAAACAGCGACAATGCACATTAGTTGCCGTGTGCTCGCTGGGCACGTAAGAGGTAAACTTAACATCGGTCGCCGTGGGCAGAGTAACGATCGGGCCGCTCCGAGCGGCGGCTCGAGTACTCTCCGCTCAGCGCTAGCGGCCGTTCGCTAGCGCGGGCGCGCACGTGCGGCAGGCTCGTCGTCCGCACGCACACGTCGCCGCGTGCGCTGCACGTGGTCCACGAGCGCGTGCGTTAAAACATAGCAACAAGAGGATATTTTGTAAACGCACATTATATCTAGCCGCCAGTGCGTCATTGGTCTAGTGGAAGTGCGATCGCCGAGTAAGAGCCGCAGAGTTCGATACCCGGGTTATTCTAACTCAAAGTTCCCAGTAACAGTACGGAGTCTGGATAGGTATCCCGTGTGCGGCAATAGCCACGCCCCCTATTCCAAATGACGTTTAACATACAACTGGAGACGAACGGGCTTAGACAAGACAATCGTTAAAAGGCAAGAAGATAGTTTCGTAAGCAGTGGTGCGATGGGAGTCGAACCTTGAACCAGGAAACCGGAGAAAGAATAACAAATACACAATATTTCATTTACTGTATTCAAAACCCATTCTCGTTCAATGGCTGTTTGTATTTCGTGGTGATTTTTGAACCAGGCATGTGCAAGTGGTTTTCTTTCTTTTATCACCTACGTGCATGTATGAAAAGAATTAGGTCTTTAAGGATAGAGATATTTGGCACTCCGTACTCTCTGCCTAACCCGTAAGGGATCTGGCTAGAAGATATGTACGTATGTATCGCCCTCTCCGTCTTCGCGCATCAAGCAGGGATCTTTTGTACCTATATACGCTTGAAGCGACACTTAAAATTTTCCATTCACGACTTATCACTTCATTGCCCGGCATTAGTGTTCATCTTGCGAGTGAAATGTACGTACCTACACATCGCATAGACATGTTCAGTTATTTAAATTTAAATTCAAATACAAAATGTTTAATAAAATTGACTTTCATTTCGATAAAAACGCCAGTTCATACTGGGCACGATTGAGGATAGTAGCTAAATAACCTTCCAACCTCGCACCTAAACTTCCAAGAGCAGAACGTAACCAGTTACCTTGTCGACTTCTGCAAATATTTATAACATCAGCTCCGACCTTCCGGCATCGCCACGACGACCCACTGCTGCAATATCTCCACTCACCGCTTCGTATGCGGTTGTAAGTTATGCGTATGCAATGCTTTATCGCAATCATATATTCATGGTGCGTCTGACGTACGTCACGCGTAAAGGTTAGAATAGATAGTTGTATATCTACATGTCTGTCTACCTCTTATGGATTTGCAGGCGACATATTACCTTTGAACATACATTAGTTGCCAAGAGCAAATTTTTTAAATTATACGGGTTAAAATAAAAATAAAATATGAAAGAAATAATCTGAGCAATAAACCGCCCGTACAACATAAGGATGAGAAATGGGCGCGCAAATTTTAAAACACATGACCTTTAACAACCGTCCTGGGTTTTTCAAGGTCGTGTGTTTTGTTGAACTTGTCCTGTTCGAGCATTATCCAGGACAACCCAGGACAGCACACAAACGTGTCCTGGGAGAACAGGACGGTCGGCAACTCGCTCGCAAACTTTCATCGTTCACGGTTATTTCGAGACTTTATTAAGCACAAAAATGACATATTGAAAATAACTCCGCCACTTCGCTTGATACATAAGCGGAATGGTTTCCAATGAAGATAAATGACGCTAAACAACGCGCACTATTAACTCCTCAATTGGTCGGCCGTCGATCCTTGAAGAGACTGTGTCGTGTCCAACGTGTCACGCTTCATTGATCGAGCGCGTACTTTGACTGCGAACCGATTGTATTAAGGGTCGAACCGCACTACACTGCAGCCAATCGAGATACATTTTGATTATACTCGAGTCCCTTAGTTAATGTAGATTGACACGACAGTGCGAATAGACATTAACTGTGATTTACTTTTAAATATCGCACACAAATCAATAAAGTCACCACACATTCCTTTAGAATCATCCGTTCATAAGCGAACAAGCACTTAGAGAGATAAGGGTGTAATGAACGGTTGATAGGCTTACATAAATGAATGATATTTGTATCGGTACGAGATGGGATTTTTTATTGGCCCTGTTTACTTTATACTTAAGGATAGATACGCTGACACATCCAAAGGTCAGTGTTTTCGTGACTTGTTCTAGACTACCTGTGCCTTACCTACACTGTGTCTTCGCTGTAGGTACTTGTCATTCGGATGATATCAATATTTACCACCATACCACAAACATAAACCTACCATTGTCGAGTTGCATTCTATCTTAGACACACACGTGAATGACATAACACTAAACGTAGATCGCTGCGATCCAATGACATTGCGGAAAGTACGACGTAAATACAGTCTTTGCAAATGGCGCGAGTCACTATCGGTCAAAATGCTGTTTTATAATTGTTTCATTTGGAATGATTCTGCTATATTCTTTTAATGTTTGTCTCTCTCTCTCTCACTCTCTCTCTCTCTCTCTCTCTCTCTCTCTCTCTCTCTCTCTGTTGTATATATGATTTTTCTCACATATGTATGATAAGATCAAGCCTGTATTCACGCAGAGGTAGGCAGAGAGGTGAGCGTATTACAATGTTTACCCTCCCACAATTCGTCTGCGATCTTATACGTCCCGCCGAGGACTAGTGGATGACCCTATTGGGATATACCGAGCATAAGTCTAGACTACTAGTTACTCTAGAAATTTTATGTTGTTATATAGTGTACGACCCGAGGATCGAATCCGGGACCTCTCGATCTGCAATCACACTTGCACCCACTCGACCAACGAGACAGTCTCGCGAGATTCCAGAATGTCTTTCCGCCTGAACCTCACCTGCTCCCTGTCTCTGTTCATTCAAACGTGTTCTATTCTAACCTTTCATTAATCCGAGACGTTATATATTAATGTATCCATCCATCCATCTGAACATAAAACAATTATGAGATTGCTGGAATTGAATGCAATAAAGATTACATATGTCGCCCCCAAGGTCACGCGGCCGTCCTCCATTTTTAATAATACCTACGTACACTCAGGTCTTGTTGTTGTACGCCGGCGCTGGCACCACGTGTTCATTACATTTTATGGAAATTTTACAACGTCGATATAGCAATTAGTTTGTTAACGGACGCGGCGGCCGATGGAGACGAGATCTCAATGAGGCTCGCGAGTCTGCGAAACGCGCGTGAGTATAATGTGAGCGGAGGACGGGCACATTGGAATAGGAATAGACATGTGTTTGGTGGTCGGTGCCTTCTGCCGTCATTGCAACAGCATGCTGCGTGGAAACCTTAGGCCTCTATAAGGCGCATCCATATGAGAGGTCAACATAAAGTTCAAACATCAAATGACACTTTTTTCTCATCATACGTCATTGCAAACAAAAGTGGGTATCACTTAAGGCTTTTCGGCGCAAATCCATTAGTGACTTTTTTTAATAAAATGTGACTAATATAAAGACACTTTTCGCTTATTTGTACATGGATTCTGTGAAGGCTACGAAAATTTGCAAAGAAAATCTGTCGCATGAAAATATTGAGCCCCGCTACCCTAACCCCTTGTTAGGGTAGTGGCGTGACCGTCCAATAACAATGAAGTACAGCCAGCACTTGCGAAATTCCCTCAGAACGGTTGTGGTCAATCTGTTTATAGAAACTGGCACAATAGGGACATGGAATATCTATTACAATAATCTAAACAGTATTCAAGTACCGATTAGGCCAGATACTGGCTGATGAGGGAGCCAGTGGTCTCCGAAACCAGCATGCATGTATGAAGAGGGTGATGAATATAGAAGAAGCAAGAAGGCAGTACTGTAAGGATTGAGATATCTGACACTCTGTACTCTCTGGCTATCCTGTAAAGGATATATGTATTCAAGTATCTGTATAAAAATGTATAAACACACTCCAAGAATGAAACCAGTCCTGTGTTGAGATGTGCAAATTTCCCAACTGTAACTCAGTTATGAGCATTATATTTTATATTTTTTCATTGGGTGTTGTTTATAACTACACTTCAATGAATGCAATGTAACAAACACAATGTAATCAAAATAAAAAACTAAAAAAAAAACACCACACCTGTGACCCCAAAGAGGTAGACAGAGCAGTGTAGAAGGTGCTCCACATGGTAACATGATTGTTCACTTTGCAGTGATGCTTGCATAATTCCATCACTCAGAACTGCCCCTTATCAGATGTTTTAGTTGATACATTTGAACAGCTAATTCTAATGTTCCCATTATTTTCCAATTCATACCCAACTTACAGACGAAACAGATATCATGACCAAATATTCAGACTCTCATCTAGTAATATCACATTTCATTTTAGATTGCCTCGGTAATGAAGTGTATGCTAACACAACCGCTGATAGAAAAGTCCTGGGTTTGATCCCCTGATTGTGTATAATTGAATTTTGTGTTTTGAAATTTTTAGTAGTGACTTGCTGGAAGTCTGAATTTGTGTTCAGTGTATGGCCATAGGTTCACCCTAACTGGTAGCATAATGTAATGTAACTGGTAAAATATATGAGTATGTACTCATAATAAATATATGCGTGTAATCCTCCATTAAACTTTTCAAAAATCACACAAAAACGTTAGATTTTTTTCATCATAATAATATCCTCACAGTATTATGATAAGTAATGTTACACAATATGTTTGTTACCTCAGCAGTTAAGTACTAAATGAGAAGACTACTTACCCTTTCCTCCAAGTGGGTGACACCGGCCAAGCTCTGGTAAAATGTTGGTGTCTCCAGATCCTGGCTGACATTCACTCTATCAAACAGCAACCACTTTGATAGGACTGTGGCATCCTTGTGTATTAGCAGCCACGAGCGGAATTGCTCAAAGGTGACCTTTTCATTAGATCCAAATAAGCTTGTAAGCACTTCAATGGATCTGTGAGCTTCGGACTCCGGTAGTGATGTGTTTTCTATGTGGAGGGCTCTTGCGAAATCTTTCTTGTATATGTAAGAGCCATTTTCACTTTGATTGTTCACATACAGAGTCCAAAGGAATCTAAAAGAAATAGTTTCTTTAATTTCAATGCTACTTTTGACTTGTTTTTAATTCGTTACATTAAAGGTCTGAAAATTAAATTCATCACTTTCAATTGTTAGTCTCAGTAGATCGAAAGTTTTTTTTTTTTTATAATAAGGAAGTAGAGGACGTACATGCAGTCCACCTGATAGTAAGTGGCTACTGCCGCCCATGGAC
>DWEI01002347.1:0-14532 GCA_018245875.1 Mysoria ambigua | reverse complement strand
TGTAATCCCCGAAGAGGTAGGCAGAGGAATGCAGAACATTCCAACGATTCACCGGTTACGTTTACGTCCCACTATGTTATAGGTGGTGAGCCTATTGCCATGCATCAGGCACATATCCAGACTCCGAACCACTAATGCGTACTCAAATATCTCTTAATGAGAAAGACAAAATAATTTAAAATATTTACTTATTTCATCCATTTAGAGTTGCGAATGTATAATAATAACCATTCCGACAATTTTTTATCGCAGTTCATTCATTTTAAACACGCAATAAAATAATTTTTATTGCGCGAACTGTATAGAATATTCCAACAATTCGTCCTCTTAGCACCTATCTCCACATTATCCAAAAGTACCTATAAATTAGCGCAGTCGTAAAACGCGGTTCCATTGTCGCCTCGTAATTTATTCAGTGGCTCAGATACAAAAAAAAAACTTGTTCGTCTCGTAGGAGGGTGCTCCGTAACCCCGATGAAAAGGTGTCAATTTTTGAAAGATTGCACCGCGTCATGAATATTATATGAACGAATCGAGTTAAGGGTATTTTGCGATAATGTTCGACGGTCGTTTGGATGCTGTCAGCCTACGTCATTTCACATGGATTGGCCCTTTGTTAAAAGTAACACGTACAGTGTCAGCGGGACAGGGAGGTTCTCGTGTGGAAAATTTGACGTCCGAGAGCAAAAAGGTTATTCGTTTGTTGGACCGTCAGGTCTATGTCGCACTTCATTCGACTCTCATTGTGTTAGTATTCCATCTGATGACTCTTGTAATGTTACATTTTAAATGTATTTTGATCCATTTAAAAAATGTTGATACGAAATAAGTAAAGTTTTGTAGGAATTAGGGATAACGTAAGTAGGAATTATGAAATTAGCCTCATCGTTGGTGTCGTGGTTGCATGCGCGATTACTGAGTAAGAACTCTCGGGTTCAATCTGGCGCTTGCAAAGTATTACAAAGTTTTTCAAAACTTATATTTCCCGTGACACTATGTACGGAGTCGGGCTTTGTGCCCCGTATGGGGCAAAAGTTTCACCCTATAAAATAACGCGAGTAATTCATTTTACTGCCTAATCATTAGTTGTTGCGTGTTATATATTTGATCAAAAAGTAAAAGTTACAAAATATAAATACCAGGTCTTCGATATTTAGGTCACACAAACTGAACGGTATAGAACCATTTTCCTCATACAAAGTATTGCCAGCACCCTCCCGGTGATAATGTCTGTATATTAAATATTTATAGAGTGTTCGGTAAAAAGTTGTAACAAAAGCTATAAATAACAGATTTCATTCGAGCTAACAGTTCAATAGAGATAGTGGCGGAACGGAAATCGTAAAATAAGTTTTTCTGCGTCGCCGCCATCCCCGCGCTGTCTGCGACAAACACTGTTTGTACTTTACATATCATAGTTTTCATTGTATATATGAAACTTACGTATAAAAGATAGCAACAAAATTATACTAACATAACCAATATGTGAAAAAAAATTGTGTATATATGTATATATTATCTCGTCGATCCAGCGATTATAAGCAAGACCGCTGATCGAGAGGATATCAGTTCGATACCTGGTACAGATACTATTGGATTATTTGAACTTAGAACTTCGAATAGAAATTTCTAGTAATGATTCGGAGTCAAGATTCATTTCCGGTGCACGGCAATAATCTCACCCCCTGTTCCATAATGGCGCGTAACTGTCAAAGGCAAAACGTGGGAGTGCGCTACATTCCCCGGTGTATCTTCAGGGAATACAGTCTCGAAGTTATGTATATGTCAATAAAATAATACTTTAATGGAAAAGCTATAACATTCAAAACAACTACACTGCCCAATACGATACTTTTTTAATGATAAAAACACTTCGTTTTCGCAATGTGCGAATTTAAAACACTCATTACACCGTCTTCCTTTTCGTCCTTCTCGATGTTTTCGTGAAAGTTCGCGAAGCGATCACATGCAGGAACGATTTTAACGAAAAACCAATTGCGTTTTCCCCTACTGTCTGACTGTCAGCGATCTACGATTCTTTTTCTGTTTACCGTGGTAGCACTAAGCAAATTTATGGATTACAAGCCAGTCGTCTATCAGAGTATATAATACTATTATCACAAGTATTTAATTCAAATTGACAGTCCATTGATGAACATAGGCCTCTTCTGATGGGTTATGCCCACAATCCCCACGCTGGGCTTGCGCCTTGGAAATTGCAAAGCATAACTTCATACACGAGGGCTACCTGCTCCTAGGCAAGCCACGTCATATTGCAATGCAAGCACCGGGTTAAGTCGCCCTTTACGACACCCTGTATCGTAGCACGAAGTCAGGGTATTGTTACATTGGGACTCAACTGGAATATGTAGCACAAAAAAACGTATTATCACGCCTGCATTCCCCTAAAGGAGCGCAGAACGTTTCACCAGTTACTTTTAGGTCCCATTATGGAGTAGGTGGTGAGCTTATTGCCATTCACCGGGCACATATTCAGACTCCAACCACTACTAGAACATTTAAAGTAGTAAAAAATTGTTGTTCCCGAATCGGAAATCGAACCCGGGACCTCGCGATGCGTTAAATAAAACATTTTTATTGTATTGTTCCTATTTATTTCATCATTATCGTATACATCCAAGATTTTATCGCTCTCACTGGTGACAGCATAATGTCATCTGACAACTTATTTTCTTTTATTTTACGAATAATATACACAGTACTGTATAATTATACATTGGTTTCGCTAAAGTCATCGATTTATAATGTCTTTTGATGTATTACTTCTACCTATCAACGACTGTTTATTTAAAAATTGCATTAAAACGGAATAACAGAAAATTGCAAATTCTAAATACTTCTAGAAAAATGTACTGTGAAATATATAAATAATAATAATACTAATATTACGTTTATATTGAGTTGCGACCGTATTTAATGAGACACTATAAATTACAATTTACTTGTACATAATTTTAATAAACCTATGTATGTTATATCAATATTTCTTTTGACAAATCGCTTCCAATAAGACGGGCGACGTCTATCAGAAGCCAACGTTCCCCAAACGAACAAATAATTTTCATGTCAAACACAATATCCATCGGCAACAATCAGGGCTGAGTGAAATGTCAAAGTTGAAAAATTTTACTCGCTTCTCTATTTTTCTGTACTGTACCGTGCACCCCAGAATATGTATTATCGACGAGTTTTGAAATTTTATGCGAGTATTTTTCTGTAAATTGTACTCCCCGTTTTCCAATTGTAGTACAATGGGGTTGATATTTTATCTAAGTATTTTGATCATAAATGATAATAATTTTGACATAATATTAATACCTACTCTATCAAGTGTAGGTATTAATATTATGTTCCTCCTTAACCATTAGACCACATGAGACACCGAAGGTTAGTTTCATCTAAAAAACGGATACGACTAATGTTTATTTTATTATCCCATTTAATAACCATGAAACTTAATCACGTTCACAAAATATTAACTCACTATTCAGAAGCGTATCAATTCTTACGCTTTTATATCAATTTTCAGATTTGTTTTTGAAATATAAACGGTAGGTATTACGAAAAAAGGCAATATATTTAATAGTCATTTCATCATAATATCACGGCGGGTCGCTTGCGGGGTATACGTGTACGAAGTGACAAATATCTCTATCCTTACAAACCTTATGTGCTACTTCTTCACTCGTATAAGCCTTATAACTAGGGTATTAACATTTTCCATTCATATCGCTTAGAGAAAACACCCACCCCCATTACAAACGAACAAGACATTCAATGAGTACAGAATTAAACGACAATATTTTATCCAATATTTAATTCAAACGACACGTCGACAATCTCTGAGCGAATTCTCTTTCATGTCGTTAAATCAACAGAATGTAATAGGAAATCGTATTACTCTACCACGGTGCTTAAAATTCATTAAAACCTGTTCTTAGTCAAATGCAATAATTTATTTAAGAGACAAAAATTCACGAAAGTAATATTCGTTGAAGCGTAATTCTACGTTGAAACGAATAAATACGTCCATGTCACACATTCAGTGGATAAACGACAAGCTGTAAAATTGAATTATTATTATTATTATTTATTCGTTTGTGTTTATTCTTCGTATAACAATACTTGTACTGTCCACATATTATAACATATTTCTTACCGTTCTTGTTACAAAAATTGTCTACCTTCGCATATCCAATTTAAAGAGGTGAAATGTTTAAATGTTTTTCATCGTCTATGTATTTAATTTATTGTGTGTCTAAGCTTATATAAAAACCTATGTAAGTACTATATACTAATATACGGTAATACTCGTCTAATTATTTTTACAAGAATTAAAGTACCATATACAAATTATTATTTATAAAGTACAGTGTGTGATAGCTCTATAACGATTAATTTGAAAATAATTGTACTAAATCTTTACATAAGCATCGTATATTATGCGGAATTTGTGAAAATCTTGATTAATCTGAAGCACCAGCCGATGCAATATGAAATATGTTCTGTAGCATTTATCTCGCTCCTGGTTATTCGCTTAAGGTAAACCAGCCCTACGAAGGGCCCGTCGTACGTATTACCGTATAAATAATTCAGCGTATCTTTAGCCGCATTATGTCATTTACAGCGCTACCTTTTAGACGAGTATTTACACAAAAGAAGAGCGAATCAAAAATGATAATCACATGCAAATCTTGGGATCTCCACGCTACCCTAAGGTAGCCGATTCGCTGGTGATGAGACAGAAGGGATGATTACAAAGGAATCGAGTAATCTTTGTTGAGCAGTACATTTTGAAAAACACACGCTGTTATAACCATCTCGCGTATCTTGTCTACTTAAAAACTTTGACATACTATTATTTTCAAATTAATTATCAAATATTCCATTTTATTAAATGAAAACATCTTTGTTACAGGAATATAAAAACCATTTACGAATAGTTCAAACGCAAATATTATGTTGCTAATACAAAGTATTAATTGAAGTTGAAATAAATGAACCATTGTAATACTTAATATGTATTTAAGACTTAAAAAAATATTTAAGCAATAGTGAAGTAGGTTGATTCTAAAAATTCGATGGGAAACTTAGCGGACATTTTTACCAGCGTTTGACACTTGATATGAAATGTAACGCGTGATGTGATAATGATGGAACAAGAGTTGTTATTGTTTTACCTTTCAACCTATTGGTTGCTATTGGACATCTATTATAGATATAATCTATTATAGGTATAATAGATATGGTCATATTGGCCGTAGCTTTCCTTTCACGATTAGAGTGGCTCTTATTGTTAATAGTATTGTAATTATATCATTTTGGCACATCCCTTACTAGTCGGTATTTTTATGGGCTAGAATTACGTTTGCAAATACCGGTTTTTAAAGTTTGTGTTAACGAGAAAATATTCTACTAAAGTTAATATGTTTATACTAAAACATGAAGCTTACCTAAAATACATGTTTCGTCTGATTCGAGCCATAAAACACAGTGTTCACTGATTCGGCTACAAACCTCGGTGAACATATTCGTATATTCGTAACACGCCTACAATTATTTGAAGCAAATAAGATAAAAAGTCTATATTATATTCTTGTAAATAACAATCATAAGCCCTTTAGTGACGATGTTTGCTTTTCATGTACTTAAAATTAAATATTATTTTCGTATATTATACGTATTTTTAACTTAAAATTATAATTATAATTATATTTGATATAAAAATTATTAAACCTGTTAAATATTTGTTCCTATTATTTAGTAAGCTTGTAAATTCTAGTTAAAAAACATAGCGCATTTTTGTAGTAACTAACACTTTATAGGTCTGAGAAAGACACGACCAGATGTAAGACAAACGTTCAACATTCCAGATTTTTCCAGAACGCTAATAAGTTAATTGGCATAAAATAATAAAAATGCTACTACGAAGAAATGAATGAAATTGTTCTATGATGAATTTATCAATAAATATTGCATTTTGTGAGAATAATCTACAACATTACAGATCTGAAACTTCTTAAAACTTTCAAACTTAAAACATTATTAAAATATATATTATTCATACGTACGATAATAAAGATTTAAAACAAAACAAATACAAAAAAAAAGAACAAAAGCACACCATCCATCCATCTTTAGGTACAACACAACACCGTTGTTGTCGTCCACAAAAACAAACTAAAAATTCAAATCATCGCGATCAAGTATTCGAGAGACGAACGCTCTTCGTTAGGATAGCACCGCCCCCTACCTGCGCTGCATATGTTACTACACTACACGTACTATACCTAAGCGGGTTTTTTTTTTACCAAACTACAGTCCCATTTGCTTTGTTTATTTGCTACCAGTTGACGTGCGAGCTAAATCGAGTTTCTTTTGATTCGAACGCGACCGTACTGGAAAACAAAAGAGCCAGGACAGGAATGTAAATAAAGGAGACGTATAAGTTCTGGATATAAACATGAAAAACATATTGTGCATGTAAGACTGCTTTTCCCTTTAATGTGAAAACTCCCAAGGATTTTCTTTGGAAGTGACAATCGAATATGAATATAATACAATTGATTGCAACGTTATCAAAGACTTTATCATTCCGCTTATCCAACTTTGTGGGAACCAGTTATAAGTTGACCGTTATATCTCTGTAGCGGTGAATCTGACGTTTAGCTTAGGGTCCTGATAAATGAATCAACAATTGTATTTATGCAGGATTATAAAATAAAAAAAGGTAACATCACGCCTGTAATTCGTGAAGAAGCGGGCAGACACTCCTAATTTTTATATCCCACTATTGAATAGGGGGTGAACTTATTGCCATACACCAGATACAAATACACACTCCGTGAATATACTGAAATTTCTACTAGAAAATTCAAGTTAAAAAATCATAGTATCCGTGATTTGAAACTAGGACCTTTCGAGCAGTAGTCACGCAAGCAACAACTCAACCGACGTGGCAGTCAATTATACTATATAACAATACTATGTATAATATGACCTATCGAAAATACGAATAGTGTTCATTTTTATATATGCAAACGGTGCGCTCTGCACATCTCTTAAGGTTTCCGCCGGGACCATATTGTAAATAAATATAATATGTGAAAAAGGTTGCTCAATGAGAACATTTCGATTTCTTTACGAGAGTTATAACAAGGCCATCTTTCTTAAAATTTTAAAATAAATTCACAGAAGAGGACCGTTGGGAAAAATTTCGCTCTTTATTGAGAAAGCATGAGCTTTCAAAAACTTTCACGGTGAGCCATTTGAGATCACATCTCCATTAAGTTTAGGGACAAGACAAAGGATTCCGTGCTTTAAGTAATGACGGTTTCTAGAACCCTTTTTAATGAGGGCCATAACTATTAATTTATAAGTCATTACTATAATTGCTTGGAGCTTTCCGAAGAAATAGTTTCGATGCTTACGTCATCTTGTATGTCAAAGTTGAAGATGTTCCAAGTAAGAGAGGGTTTAAGTGAGTTTAAGATGTTCCACGTAAATAAAAAAACTACCTTGAGGGTAGTAAAATTGTAACAGTGTTTTTAAACTGGTAACATATAAATAAAAGAAAATTTATTTTATTTTTGTATACAATAGCCATAGACACACGTTAATTTTCTTTTTTAAAAACGGTCATAATATTTTTTTTCCTTCTGATAATTACAGTGTAGTTCAATAGATCAGTGGGCGAGTTGATTAATTAATAATGTCGTTACAACCAGAATTATGACCCGGAACGAAACTCCGCGCGAGGAATAATTCAACCGACCTACGACTAAAATATTCATGGACCAATTATACAAATTTATAACGTAAGTCGCCTATTATATCACCAGTGAAATGCCTACCCATACTCGAAGATTAAACCTATAATTTAACCTGGATCATGTATTGTTATAATATCTATAAAATTCACGAAATTGTTTCACTATAATATTAATTTGAAATAAAAATTGTACGTAACGAATAAAATTACTTGTTTAATTATTTAAATTTTGTTCATATAATTATAACAATATTCATGTAAGTGAATTTTTTATCTGTATGTGTCATTTTTTTAGCAGGCAGCGTAGAGTTCGTCTACAAACCCATCTAATTCTAAGTTGATACCGTAGAGTATTGAGAAAATCATGTAACGTGTGATTAGGAATGCACCCAATTTCATAATGATTTCAATTTTATAATTTCATAATGAAGCTACGAGATTTTGATAAGAATGTACTTCAAACAAAATATTTTTAACTGTAACTACTCAATATGTATCTATATATTATTAAGTGAGGAATTTATATTATATCATGATAATAAATTTCATTGTCACATAAAAAATACCAATTATTCAAATATTTGTATACCTACAAACCAAACAAAGCGATCGGAGATGCGTTAGCGTATTCAATGAGACTAAATTTTTAATAACTCGTCTAGACCAAACGTTTGTAGAGAAATTTTTGCTTCGCCAATACCCAATACCAAGTTTTCCACTTAAGAAGCCAGCATTGATCGGTATACGTTTTATTGGTTGTCGGGGTAAGTTCGCCCGCTCAGCGAATTCATTCCTCTTGTTTAGACTCAATCACATTTTACATCATAAAGCGGAAAATAAAAACTATAATGAACCAACTTCATCTTGCAAATATTTGCTCGCCGCGAAATTGTCGGACAAGCGTGTGCGATCGAATTTTGTTGCGTAGCGATGCGTTGTCGATAGTCGTTTTACGATGTAGTCGCGGTATTTTAAACAGTTTTGTAACTTATAGGAAACATACAAACACAATATTTGATAAAGAAAACTGACATACTAAATACAAATCTTGTATTGTCTATTTTACTCATACTTTTCTTGTATATTGTATTAGCAGTAGACAGTACTAATGAATACTAGTAGTAGTTTCAACAGGTCTACGGGAAGACATAAACCAACTCAGACACGAGCTATGCCCAACTAATACGAGTATGTAGCAAAAATGAGATTTTCACTGTAATTTTTACAACCACTATCAACCTGCTTGCAGGATAACCTTACATTAAAAGCCCTCGTTATACCACCAGTACTGATTATATTATGCAATTTGATTTTTATAGCTGTTGAGAATTAAGATAAGATAAGGCGCCTGCTACTACTTCTCATCTTCACCCGGGTTAACTAGTAGAGAATGCCATGCAATAAGTCCGTGTATTGACAAATATAATACATAAATTAATAAATACAGCGAACATATGAGTGTATTAAATAGTATTATTTTAAGTTGCCTACGGATTGTTTAACATAGTATAAAACTAAATTCAGTATATTTGTAGGTTACTTATCGCAACAAGCTGAAACGACTTTAATGTTTACATACTACTTAGTTTATTAATATTCAAATGTATTTTGCTTATTTATCTTAAAACTAACCGACCCACAAATCGTGTACAACGAACGTCGATTGCGAATGGTGTTCTGCGTTAACATAACCAACATCATTAGTACCACGATCGCTTCGAGGCGTGCGCTTAACGCTTACGACAATTATTCGTGCATGCCTCACAGTGTACAAGTAATGACTTCGACTACCAACTGTGAGATGAGTTAGGGCTTCGCTGAAACATTCAGCTCAGCACCGAACTCTATATTCCCACTCAAATATTTACTAATGAAAGACATATATTCGCGAACCCCCGTAACCTTTGCTAATTGAAAGTATTAAAGACTAACATTAGTGTTATTAGAACTGCAGACTGTAGTTTGAAATTTAGTTGCTTCAGTAAACGTAATTAAAGATTTGTAATAAATTGTTGCTATGGTTAAAACAATACGTACTGAATTTCTTTGCAGAAACACCATTTTAGTAACGATTTTAACTGTTATGCAGATATTGTATTGTTCTGTTTTCAAAATATTCCGAATTCAAAATGAGACAGAGCAACCAGCAGTCCAATCAGTTACGTCTCCCGTACAGCTTTCTAACAACATATTGTATAGATATTGCATCCTATTCCCACCAATTCATGTCTGCTTCCGGAGTAAGTATGTCTCTGAAGATCTCATTGAACACCCTACATCAGAGAGTCGCTAACGTTATATTATTTTTAATATATTACTCCACATGTATAACTATAAGTATATAAATTGCATACAAATAATAACACTATTAAAACTTTATGGGTAATGAACAGGTTACGCAGACGAAGTATAAGGCACTAAGAAACAAATAGGTGAACATTGTAATAATCCAGTTGTCTTGTCGCTATCAATCTTCCCAAATGGGCAAGTTCCCGAAAGGCGAAAGGTCATTTCCCCTAATAGTTAATTATAATAATTGTCCAAAGGGTCTCAAACTGAGCGCCATATTGAAAGGTCGTGGTAACCGCTGCCATGATAAAATTTACTTGCGTCGTACTTCGTAGATAGTATATTTATTGGCGCATCAATATTTCCTTCCTGTATTAGGTATTATTTTTAAAATATTAGTTAGTTCCATCACAATTCGTGTACTGTATAATTTGTATTATAATTAAACATCAAATATTTATTTTTATTTATTTTTCCTGCCTTTCGAGGATTATTGAATAAACGTAACTTCACGCCTGTAATCCCCGAATGGGTAGGCAGAGGAATGCAGAACATTCCCACGATTCACCGGTTACGTTTACGTCTCACTATATAATAGGTGGTGAGCCTATTGCCATGAATCGGGCACATATCCAGACTCCGAACCACTACTAGAAAATCTAAATTTAAAAAAATTGTAGTGTTCGACCCGGGAATCGAACCCGGGACCTCCCGATTGGCAGTCGCACCTGCAACCAACACAACCAACGAGGCAGTCAAATTTGTCAAATTAGTCGAGGCAGATTATTGAACAAAAATTAGAATTATAGGCTGCAAAGATTTCAGAATACCTTGCGCCTTTATGATTATATTTTTACATAACAATTAACCATAATAATAGAGAAAAAATATTTTACTAACTTTATCTCACGCAAACAAATCGCAATCTCGTCTAATATTTATAATACGTATGTCTTGTCGACGAAATTATCGTGAAACGTAAACGTAACTGGTGAAACGTGATAGTATACATAACGTTACATTTGAATTATAGCCTTCACAGAACAATAATCACTTTCTACGCACACATATTATAAGAAAATGATTGACAATAGGAAAAGCAATTGAAGCATAATATAATTACCTCTTCAATATCCCTATACCCTTCATATCTGCGTAACTTAATTACTTATGCTAACTGACAGCCAGTACAGCTCACTACGAAACATCGACTTGTGTTAGAAGAGCTTCTGTTGAAGAGTTCCTCCGTTACCATCCAACGCGCGTTTAATGGAAAACAAAGATCTTCTAAACTGGTCGTTTCACGGGCTCGTTCGGCTATTATAGTATATTTGAGAATGTAGATTAGCTATCGACTCTGTAACACACGCCGAGGACTCTGTAAAGCAATTACTCTGCTCAAATAGTTCCAATACGCATATGTTAACGTTGAGTGCTTTTAGAGGCCAATAAATTCGCGAAATTGGCACACAAACAACTATAAGTTTGCATACGAATATATCACCAAGAAATATTTACTATTGATAATGTTCTTCTATGAATTACAAGTAATATTCATTACCTGTACTGCTTTTATATTCTTCCTCTATTTGTTAACACGGTATTTGAATTTATAAAGAAATTGACAGTGTTTGTATTTGCATATTTTCTTTTATTTTCCGACCCATTTATACTCAAAAAGCAAAAACACTCGAAAAGTGTGAGTTAAGGTCACAGTATTCCATGCTGGTTAAATGCGATTTGGTAGACACAAATGTGATTTGGTAGAAAACATGTTTTACTTCAGTCGTTATTGGAGTCGTTTAAGTTCAAATCCACACTTATGTTATTTAATTAACGTAATGGCTTTCATGATTTTTTTTACTTTCGCACAGGTTGTTTTTACCTTAAGACTCAATACTAAACTTGACGAATAGTGTGAAACATTACAAAACATTTTTTAATAGATCATACAAGCAAGCATTGCGCGCTCAAGCGTCATAAATGAGTTGCCATTATTTAGTTGCCAAACGAAACATTTTATTTACGTAGATGTCATTTCCGTGCACGAGTAAGTATACATCTTTGAAATCCACTGCAGTCATCTCCAATTAGGAATCCGGTCGCGCTCCAGTTTGGCTCTTCGCCAAACGCTTTCGCTTAAAAATCGAAACGAAACTGTTTCTTTCGTTTTTTGCGCATTGCTTTCAGATAAATTTTCATCCCGTCTTCCCTTTTTTGCAATAAATCATGCTTTCGCTATGGGTCCGTTTATGCAGATGCTGACAGGAGTATTTATATAAACATTGCGCCTACAGCCTCGTTGGTCGCACGGCTGCAAGCGCGACTGCTGATCTAGAAGTCCTGGGTTCGAACATCGGTTCATTCAGGTAATATTGGGTCTTTCAAAGGGGAAATTTCTTGTAGTGGCCCGGAGTCTGTGCCCACTATGTTACACCATAATTTCCTATTATGCTTACCTCTTCGGAGCTGCAGGCATGATGACACGCTTATTACAGACATGTTACAATTTTTTTTTTTAATAAAAACTTTTTAATATCAACGTATATATAACGAGTTTGTCTTAACAGTCGATTATGTCTATATCATAAGTATTGCTAATTAAGCTATACTTTTAATATGTATTACTCGTATTTGCTTAAGTTGTAGTTCCAATACACAGTCTTAGTTTTCCAACGTCCGCAGACAAAGTATTATAACAATATCCTAATGGTAATATTTCGTAAGTTCATATCTTGACGGTAAACTTTTAATGCATGCCCGTTTCGCTTGCGAACGCCGGCACCAGAGCACGGCGAGACCGGGAACACGAACTTGGTCCGTCGATGTCGGAATCTTGAAGAACTAATTTAACTACGTCTCCTAACTGCCACTTCAATAAATTCTAAAGAAATATATATTTTTATGTTTCAATTTGTTCAAAGCCCGAGCACTTTGCGGTCCATGTTTTATTCGCCCTTGAGATCGTAAATATCGAAGTTGAGAAATAAAGATTGATTTCTTTTACAAGTTTTGCGAGTTGTAAACATTCCCTAATTGGATACTTTTTAGTGGTTTACAAATCGCCTCTCACATTGATGGCTGACTGCACTCAGCCACCAGGAGTTTGTACATAGGAGTACATAGGACACTCATTTCATCCTTATAGTTTTCAGCTTGTTGGATTAATTACTAGTCACTGTTTGTTACTTAAATGTTCCACATAATATCACACCCGTGGCTCTTCGAAGGAATAGGCAGAAGAGTTTAGTTGACGTTTCACCAGTTACGTTAACATCCACTATATAATAGGCGCTGACAATTTTGCTTTATTTTTATATGAAGAAAATGAGTCAGGTGTTAAAATTTTATGCGACATCTTAATTTTGATTGAAGAATATGATCAGTAAATATATTTATATGATTAATAAGGCGTACACCAGCAGGTATACTAGAGCTACCTTCTGGTTCGTTCGATCAACAGCCTTAAGGAGACATTCAGCTCAACCTAAATGCAGCGAAAAACTGACATTTGTAATAAACTTCACACATGCACTCGTGAAGCAGTAAGAGGTGATAGTGATGATGATAGTGATGACTAATGTCAGTTTTTATAAAAATATTTTTTCAAACTTACGCACTTTTTAAACGACTTCAATTTTTTAAAGCTTCCTTGTACGTTTAACATTATTGTAATTAAGGGTATGTTAAAACAGTTCCCGTTTAAAACCCCGGTGTTTCGATTTTGGAAAACCTAACGATTGCTAATTTGACCAGATGCAATGTTAAACGGATAGCATAGTGGACAGTGACGTAAAACAATCGACCATACTCTTGCTATATTGAGGCTTCTTTAAAAACCATGGCATCCGAGAAAACGTTTGACGAATAATACGGCTCTTTTTTAAAAACCGCTCAAGTATATCTTAAGTTATACAATTCGCGAAGATAATAAAGCTAGAATATTTAATAACTCAATAAAATAATACTTCGGGCCGGACTAGTTCTTCTAATTAGAGGGTCGGATACGCGCAATGCATTTTAACGAATGTCATTTGCATCGCCCAACGCCCCGCCGACGCTAAGGCCGACTACACACCCGTGAATGTCTGTACCTACATTACGTCACATATTGTACACGTATTAATAACATCATTACTTCAATCTTATTTAAAATTATCTGATAGCCACGATATGGTGTTATGTATGTGCTAAGGAAAAACAATTCAAAAATACCCGAAGCAAAAGTATAATGTGCTTACAAAATTTCTTTGTAAACAATTTTAAATGTTTTGCTTGCTGAGTGTAGTTGAAATACCTAAACGATCTTGGTAGATGTGATGCGCGAGGGCAAGCGATTTTTTTTTTCGTGCCCAGATAATATTGGAAAAAGGGCGACCCTTCGTGCGGGAGGGTGGTGGTGCATGCTCATAGCATTTCACTGCGGCCGGCCGCAGTGGGTATGTGGGACT
>DWEI01002346.1:0-14532 GCA_018245875.1 Mysoria ambigua | reverse complement strand
GTTGCCTATTTGTAATTCATTCCTTTTTTAAAGATAAAAAAATTATTTCACTTTTATTCTCCGAAGCCGAGGAGCATAATAAATTTCTATGACCCACCCATTAAAATTATGTCAAAATGTGGAATGATGGCGTAAACCTATTGCCATCCATCAGGACAATTCTAACCCTCAACCACCCAATAGTATCCAGTGTTCAAACTACCCGCTTACATTTCTACCAACCATGGAGGCAGTGTATTACTCCCTATAATTCTTTAAAAAGCTTGAACACGTTGAATGAACCAAAAATCTGCTATGAGGAATAAATAATGTTTAGAGTGTCCTTACTAGGGGTACTCAGTGAGGTGTGTGTGTCATCATCAAATGGATTATGATAGCCGTGTTTAGTTAGACAATCAGCAGATACCCTTGTCAGTTCACGCAAGAACTGTACTCTTCCTATTATTTACCTACTTGTTGATTAACAAGCATTTCCACCATATATTAAATGTATGTGGGCATTTATAGCCTATATTGACATTCAGTGGTAGCAATTGTAATTATTGTTTCAGAGGTCCAGAGTTCAATCCCCTGGATGGGTACTAAGGTTTTTTTTAATTGATCGTCCTATTAATGTCTAGGAATTTGGAATTACAGGAATGTATGACAAAAGACCCTACCCATATTCTATTGTATTCATTACAGATGGGATAATGTGTATATTAAAAGCAGTAGTATATCAAATAATCAACACAAACAACATATTATTTAGTGCAACCCTATGAAACCTGAATTTTGTTAATAAGTTTAAATTTGTTATACAACATGCTTCACATTTTAAAATTAATCATTTCAATCTAGCAGCATTGAATATTGTGAAAGATCTTCACAACTTTCCAGGGTCTTACAATATTTTGAATTTTATTACAACATCTTACATATTTCAAGTTGCTATGTGTCCTATATTCTTTTTGAGGTCATTAAATAGCACTTTTAAATATTCATTATCGTTAAGCAACATACCTTTTGGTATCACTCCCGGGTCCATGAAAGTGGCCAGTGTAAAATTGGCCAAAACAAAAAATGTTATGACACCTTGGTATGCAGGAACCCATGGATGTTTGTGAAGGTAGTACTGGCAGCTGCAAACAATGAAACATTCACAACTATTTGTTCACACATTGAAATCAATATATAGGTGGTGACAAATCATTTGCAAGGTAAATCAGTTTATAAACCTATAGGTATTATATTTATATTCTGCAAATGTACTTTAAAATATATATAGAAATATTCTCTCAATCTTCTTCAAGATTGTTTAATTATCAATAGACAAAGTCTAGGGTTTTGTCATATTTGTACCTAATTTTTATAACTGAAATTAGAAAATTATATGTGTATCCACTTAATTTTTTTTTTTCAGAATGGCTTTACTAGTATCAGACCAGCACAAGGTCTTTTTGCATGAGCTCCTACCGATTACAGGGAGTTCACAGCAGAGACTACATACATAATATATAATTTAGTAAACATTATAAATCCAGTACAAATTATAATAAAGTGTATAAACACAAAGTATAGCAGGAAGTAGTAAGACTTATAATTATTATGCCTATATTATGTATTAAGCACAAGAAAGTCACTGAAACCTTTTGATACACTCTACAGGTACACTCACTCCACTACTACATTTCAAGCCTCCCACATCTCCAGCACATAATCTGTGTTTATCATAATTATAACAGTATTGTCAAACCAGTGCCTGATATTGGCGACCAAAAGTGAATTACCGCACATTCAGAGCAACATCACTGATTGTCTATACAAATCCACTAATCCATACACTACAAATGTTTCCATCGATATTTCAAAATGAATAAAACTATCGACATAACTTCAACTAATAGTACACTCAGTCCAACATAGACACAAATATTCATAGCAAATACTAAAAGTAAATTATCAGCTTGTGCCACTCTGTTCAAATATTTGTATGTGTCTTAATGAAATAGCTGTTTTCAGTCTGACAAGTGACTAAACATTAAATTCACAAAGTATGCACACACACTTGTAACATCTTGTATGTTAAACCGTTGAAACTATTTTCATTATATAATAACAAAAGCAAATAATATTGTTACTAGATAAATGCCTGCATATTCAATTATATCTCGGTGACTTATACAGGTGGAATGATATATTTCATGACATTGGAACTGATGTGAATAAATGTACACAGTCCTGATGTAAGATACACTGCATCCACAATTAAAACACGTCATAAAAACCTTTAATACATAATAAGTTAAATTTTATAAAATAAAAAGTAACATTCAATAATAAATATATAAACGTATGTAATTATTATATTGCATAAGTGTTTGAAAGTATACAGTGTGTAAATTTTAAGACAACATTACAAACCATAAGTGTGACTACATATTATATATTTACACAAAGCTAATGTAACGATGTGGAAATAAAAATAAAATCAACTGAATTACCTACCCAAGATTTTGTTATCACTAATTTAGCTTAGTAGGAATTCACTTTTTGGAAATATATCGTGAATTAGCAGAAAAATTGAACATTAAAATCATATATTGATGCAGCATAAAAACTAACGCACAAAATTGAATAAATGTTGAATCATAATGGCTATTGTAACTCTTTTGTTTATGCCAAGTTGGGCTTACGTTTGTCTTATAAGGGCAGGTACATCCACACTTCAGAAGCCGCACTAACAAGACCAGGTCCCGATGTAAATATTGGTTCTCCAAGCATGTCCAGGCCATGCATTGATGTGCAGTTTCACACACTTATAAACACAACGGAAGCGAGCCATACTCAAAGTCATTAAGGGCAAAGGTAGCCCAGAGATATTAATAGAAACAAATCAACAATCTTATGTGAAAGTTGTCAAATCAAAGTGTATTCGAACCCGATCGACATAATGTATACTTACGGAAAATAAAAAAATAGTGACGTCGTGCCCAACAGTAAAGTCCAGGCGAATGTCGCGGGGATGTATCTCGTCTTAAGGTCGCATTTGGGCATATTGTGTCAATTTTAATCCCTTAAAAGCAAATTAACTCGATTTTATTCACTACAGACCAACATGGCCGCGCCTATTAATATGACAGACAGAAACTGTGTGGCAGTGGCAGAAGCGATGACTTTGACAGTTACCGATTAACCTATTTTTATTAATTAGATTATTATACCGAAAGAACTTATATACGTACTTAATTACATTTCTAGTAATTGGAGATATAAAATGTTTTACTTTATACAAGACAACATATTACATGATTAAATTAATTTATATAATAAAAACCGGTACTCAAAACAAAAAATAATTTCACCATATAATAGATTATCGTATTAAAAAGCATCGTTAATATTAATTATTAACCGCTCATATACCTTACTCTACTAATCCAATTTGGGGTGGTTTATTTACTGAATTAGCACTCAGATGATATACCATTTTTCATAATTTTAAAATCCAGGCGCAAATAAGATAATTAGCATTTCTTAAATGTAAAGAACGATTGTTAATAAAATTATGCTGCAATTTTAAATTTTTATAAGACATTAATAATAACCACATAACTCCTTTAGAAATATTACAATATGAAACGTGTGCGCATTTTAATGGTTAAAATTTTTATATCATGTGACTTTTCTGATCTTAGATTTTTTATAAATAGTTCATAAAACGTACTTAAAAGGTAGGAAAAGCAGCAAATGTCAATATCTCTACCCTTACCTTAGATATGTTATCTATCCTACTGACGTACGTTAGTATAATATATTTACGTCTCTACGATCCTTTAACACCTGCTTCTTCGACATTCATTTATATTTTTAAGGATCCTGGGCTGTGTTAGGGATCTCAGACTTAATTTCATCATCATGAGCCTATCTCCGTCCAACAGGACGTAGCTCTTCCCTGATGAGCGGCATCACAACTTGTTCTCGGTTTGTCACATCTAGTTTCTGCGTGCAGCTTTTCGCAGTTCGCCATCCTACCTGGCCTGTACCGATTGTTAGTTCCTCAGCTGACAAAAAGCCTACTGCTACTTCAAAACGCTGATCCGTTGCGGTATATTGGAGTTTGTTCGTCGAAAACTTTCATTTCTGATCTTATCATTTAGCCAAACTCACGGCATAAATCGCTTCATAAAACGCTGTGCGACTTTGGACTAGTGGACTATCCGCATTGTGAATGAATATCTATTTTTCAGCTCCATAATTCCGTTTGACATGACGCGTTTTTATGAAATACGTACTTGAAAATTATAGTTTTCAAAAACTGTATTGTGCATGATGAGAAGATTCTGCGCTCAGCAGTTTAATTTAATAATCATTTATTCTATGTTATTTTTTATTATACTGATTGTAACAACATAATTATAAGACTAGAAACATTAATGATATTTACAAATGACCCCGCATACCCCGTGAGGGACCGGACTTGGATATATGTAATGTATGCATGTATAAACAATATGCAGTGATCTAACTAATACTAATTGACTAATATAATTTATTGCAATCAAAATTTATACAAAAATTTGTCAGAAATTAACAGCTGTTTTTTTCTTTTCTTTTTGAAACATAAAAGTTACGTTAAATTTATGTTAGTATCTGTGTGTTTTTAATTCAGACATAATATACACATACGTAAAACGTAACTTCACGCCTGTAATCACCGAATCCCACGCTTCACCAGTTTTCGTCCTACTATGGAATAAGTGGTGAGCCTATTGCCATGCATCGGGCACATATCCAGACTCCTAACCACTACTAGAAAATCTAAATTAGAAAATTTTGTAGTTTTCGACCCGGTAATCGAACCCGGGCCAGCCTAATCGACAGTCACACCTGCAACCAACACGACTATCGAGGTAGTCAACGAGGCAGATATACATAAAAACTGTAAAAAATGCATTAGGTCATCATTTCTTTAAATTAAGTGTCACCATTTACAATTATTATTCAAATACGTAAAATAATTATTCATTTTGCTCAGTCGAGTATACCAATTATGCAATGGAAAAAACATAATTATGTCAAAAAATTACTTAATACTGTGGTATAGATTAAATTTTCATAGACCCGCCGTGCAAAATGGGGACACTTAAAAACTACCCTATTTTTTATACTTTTGTTTTTATGCAGTTCATGTCTAAAATTGCGACGATCATAAGTATATTTTTATTTTGTGGCTGTAAAAGTTAATTAAAAACATTTATAATTGTTCGTTTGGTGGATTTTGCGGAGCTGCTTCATAAATCAGTGAAGGTAAAAAGTAAGTATATTTTATTTTTAAAGTTCTGTTAGATACATTTGTTTTGGTATAAAACATACTTTATTACGTAGTATACTATGTAATATAACTATACTTGATTAGAAAAGAAAAGTTGTAATAAGATAAATTCATCATTTACTATGCTGTCCCCAATTGGGACCAATGGTATCATCAGAAGTAAATTATTATTTCTTTGTTCGCAAGTCCATCCCGTGTTTATAATGACACTTACGATATTTAGCTGTCTCAATGAATACAATGGTTTTCAAGAAGCAATTGAAGCCGAAATGATTGAAGCAGAAGACGTCGGAGAGGTAAATTTAGTTGCAATGCCTCCAGATCCAAGAGTGGTTACCGACGTAGAAGAAAGAGATGACGACAAAGCATTATATTCCGCGAGACATATCAGAAAGGCGGAAGTGTTTACTAATAGAGATAATGTAGATTTGGACAGTAACAATCTGTTCTCTGGTTTCTGATCTGTGATCTGGATCTCGCTGTTGTAAATTCTTGGCGCCTACACCTACTAAACAATATAAACAAGATATACCAGTTCGATTGTCGTCGTTTTATCGATCGTCACTATTTGATATACTGCAACAGCAGCGTATCTATACGCCCACCAGGCTTCTGCAGTATTAACTCAGCAGCATGATAGGGGGACCACTACCCCCAAAAGCTTTCCCAGCAACTGAGATGTGCAGTGTGCCATAAAAAGGCATTGGCAATGTAAAAAGGGTACGACCCTTTTTACATTGCTGATGCGCTTTTTTATTTACATCTAAAAAAATGTTTCGAAATTTTCATACCCTTTGAGCCCTGTGGCTCCATTTGAAGACGGCATTTTTTCATATTAAAATAAAATATTAATTACATTTTTTATTTAATTACATCAATATCAAACAATTATAACTTAAAAAATCTTTTATTTACTGCTACTTAAGGTAGGGTCTAAATGGGTTACTTCTTTTGCCACGAATATGTTATATATTTTTTTATCTCACTTTCAGCTGCTACAACACTATTCCAATCGTATTTGTTTATAGTTTCATCTACTGACGTTTGATTGGTTAAAATTTTCTGCAACTGAATCATGATTGGTTTTTGTCTCTTTGACTAAAAAAAAATACCTTGCAGTTGGTTAATTTCATTCAGACTGTCTCGCGGATAAAAATGGCCGCAGTGTTGTCTTGTAGTTTGAACAGTGCAGTGTTCTGTTTTTTTTACTGTAAAACTTTTCTAATTTTTGTCATAAATTCGTAATACGTGATTAGACTCCGACGTTGATCGATCGTAAAGAGATCGTGAAAATGTCGGAAAGGAATAGTCCTAGCATGTTGAGTTACCTAAGACAATACAGGTTTCAGAGGAATCCAAATCCTAGCTCCAGTAACACTATCACAACTCCATCGTCCTCAAGTTCACGTGAGTATATTTCTTACACAGAGGCCTTAAATTTCTATTTAATGCATATATATTTAATGTTTTTTTTAACATGCTTTGAGCGATGACCACGCTTAGTGACCCCCATACCGTTACAGCACATACTCAACGTTTCAGTTTTTTACCCTTGCCGGTTAATGAATTTTACCGATTCTCTTTTCAGTAACCATAATATTGTAGTTTTTAAATATTTGAAATCGACAGTTTGAATCACGTTATGCCTAGATCTGTTTGGAGAACAAGTAGTCGTAAGAGATCTTTTTCATTACCACGTGATAAACGTTTCATTAAAGTATAGTCAATTACAAATCAATTTGTTGTATTTTGTGAGAAAAGTGTTCAAGTTTTATTATTAAATTACGTCATTCAAGGCCTATCAAATCAGTCCTGATCAAGAAGTAAAAATTTATTATTCCTACACCCATTCGAAAACAAAATTTGATAGGAATCAATTTCTTTCAGTAATGTCTACTTTGTCTTTTTTGTAATTCATGAATAAAATTTGAATGAAATAAATGTTCAATATTGTTCACTAAAAATGTAAATAAATTGTAGACTTCATTATTTTGTAAAACATTGTGTACAACTTTGTAACAAAAAATATTATTTCAAATGTACATACACCTTTTCTTTTCTTTCATTAAACTGAATAAAAATACCTTTTATCTTCAATTCATTGAATAATTTATGGGTGTATATTTATTAAACAGAATGACAGAGCAATGTATTGTAACAACATAAAATTTTGACAATAAAATTTTAGAACTAATTTTAATAAGCTGCAACAGAGATATGATGTAATTGTCAATTAAACTTGTGAAGTTGCTGGTAATTTTCATCAATGCTATCCTTGTGAGCAATATAATATTTACTTTATGTATTTATTTATTAATGTTAGTGCTCTGCAGTTGTAAAACGTAACTTCACATCTGTAATCCCCGAAGGGGTAGGCAGAGGAATGCAGAACATTCCCATGATTCACCGGTTACATTTATGTCCCACTATGTAACAGGTGATGAGCCTATTGCTCTGCAGTTGTGTTAGTGATATGATTGTCCCCTGCAGTAATCTATCAACTTACTATTCTTCTTTGCCATATACTGCACAAAAATCAGTACTACTCATTGGTATACTTGTCTCTATACATCAAAAGAATTATGTTGAAAAAATGTTGCAACCATTTTTGTCTTTATATGTGGATTGTGCTATAAATGGTTCTCCTCTCTGGGTTTTTCATGAGTATATCTATCTAAGGAAAATATTTAAATATTTCACCATGTCTGTTTTTTGCCCTTATTACGCCTTCCCTAAAGACAAGTTTTTAACAAGTCCACCTGCCCATTATGAAGCTAACATGTGCACAGTCCAGTGTAATTTGTATACATTGAGCTGTGCTCAAAGTCTCTCTAAAGAATTGAATCCAAAGTAAGGTGATCCATTAGAGAACTAAAGTTATCAACATAGCCTAAAATATTTACAGGCTGAAGTGGCAGAGTAGACATGTTCTGTTTGGGGACCACACTTTAGGAAACTTAAGAAAGGATGTGTAGTGATTATATATGCAAATATTGGTGGTAATTGTTGGAAACAAAAAGCTGAACATTGAACTCACTGGCATGCTATTAAAAAAGTCTGTCCAGCACTGCACCAGAACAGATTCATGACATAAATCTCTACCTGTAATATAGGAGGCCCAGGGTGTACTCTGTTACTCTGCTCCCGTGCAAATTAATAGGTATATAGTGTCAGTTCCTATAATATGTATTTAAATCAGCCTCAGTTATTTATGATATTTAATGTTGATTATCTCTGAAAGATAGGATCAGGAACGAAATTATATGACAGAACACTGAGGTCGATATAGCTCAAAGGAGTAGCACGCTGATGTGGCAATGAGCTGGCCATATCTGCTGGCGAACAGGCAATCTGTGGAGTGAGTTCTGGAGTGGAGAAAGGATTGGCAAAAAGAGGACTCCCTCTGATTATGTGGGCTAACGATCTGTGGAAGGCTGCATTGCATATCATCCCCCATGTCATCGGCAAGCCGAGGACATGGCGAAATGACACTCTTTGGGGAGGCATATTTCCAACAATGAACTAAGATAGAGAGATGACGGGCACTCAAAGACTACTGCCTAACTTACCTTTTAAAGCACAAAATTGTGTTACTGTGAAGAATCAAACCTACACCATATCTGTAGTATATTAAAGTTTATCTTATATATTTATTTACCTTATTTACTTCTTCTTTAAACAGAATCAACGATCAGAATGCCAGCACCAAACACAGTAAATGGAAATGGTCCAATTGTGTACAAGCGAATAAGAATCCAGGATTCCGATTCAGATGACTCACCTTCTCCTGCCAAGAAACCAGCATTCATAGAACTAACACCAGCAGTTAAGGAGAGAAGATTTAGGAACATGCTGGAAATGTTTCCAGATCTATCACACATGGTAAGCAAGGCAGATCAATAAATGTTATCCATACGATAATCTTATAAGTGGACAACAACTTTAAAGTACCAATTAAATTTGTTACTTAGAAGATTGAACATTCATTTGTTGTGCTGATGGCACAAATATTCTTTGTGTGTTCCATTATAGCTATAAAATTAGGAAGTCAAAGAGTGAAGATAACTTTATATGAAAATGTGTATGTACATATCTTCACACCAGGTCCCTCACGGGGTAAATAGAGAGCAACAGTTGCCAAATATCTTTGTTCTTACAGACCAATAACAAATGTATTGATTTAAATTTGTAACAGCCTACCTAAATCACTTGTTCTTTTGTGTTGGCATAACTCATTTTGGAGATAAATGAGGTCTGTTTTCATGAGCTCACACTGTTTGCAGTGAGGTCCCGAAGAAATCATTACTGCTACTCGAGTTAAGCTGATACATATTAAATCGTGTAAACATAATTCTTGAAACATTTTACATTTGTATAAAATATGTAGTTGAAAATTTTTAGTTTAATTCAATTGTGGTTTAATTTGAATTAATTGGTTGTGGCGTCTATTTTAGTTCGTGAAGAACACATTAGTTAAATATAATTGGAATGAAGAGAAATCAAGGGATGAACTTTTGAAACATGACCCAGAAAGTGATGAGAAGCCCACCACATCAAGTTTCTTTGGATCTCGACCAGGTTTCTCAGGAATAGCTCGCCACATCCCTCGTGCAAATGGCAACATAGGCATAATTAGAGTGACAAGTGGTCCTGCAATGAGTAACTCTAGTAGCAGTAGTAATAATGCTAATGCTGCAACCACAGCTGTCAGAAAACCACTGGGTGCTAAAGGTGGCCGTGTCAGGCGAGGCAGTAGTGGCAGTGAGGATGAAGACTACGGTGTCAGAAAAGGAAAAGATGATAGGGTTTATGACAGGTAACAAATTGTTTTAATGCAATATTTAAAAGCGATAATTTCATAATAGTTTACATTGATGAACATTACTATTGGATTAATTGGCACATTGGTTGACAGATTGTAAATGATATGATCAGTTATTCAAATAGAAGTATAGAAAGGCTATTCATGTTTAGTTAACAACATTTAAAAAATTGAAGTACAGTATACTATTATATTTTATCACCTCAGAAGAAGTCTTCAAAAAGTATTTACGTTAGCACTACAGTGACAATCTTCATTCTATATCTTAGTACTTTAGAATTTTCTAATTAATCCAATGTTTAAATTTCAATGTTCAAATATTAATTTCAGTGAAGATTCTGATACCGAGATAACTGACGACCTGATCGGCGATAAGAAAAAGGTGTTTGAATTCCTCAACACCAGCAACATGAACGAGCTATCCCTGCTCAGTGGCTGTTCTCAGAAGAAAGCGGAAGCTATTATTTCACAGAGGCCATTCAAAGGCTGGTTGGATATGGTATGGTATTTAATATCTGCATTTTTTAAATCTAACAAAGTCACAGATTTTGTCATTCGATATTAAGTAACTAGACTGTAATATAAGTATTTTTTATATAACTGAACAATTGAAAGTACCCCAGAATTTACCTATGTAAAGAATATCCCAACATCCACAATATTGACCATGGTTGTGATAATATTTGTCAATATTTATAGCATTTCTCTGTATAGTACAATTTGAGAATTACTGCCTTGTTGGTCATGTTGGTTGCAAATGTGACTGCAAAACGGGAGGTCGTGGGTTCGATTCCCGGGTCTAACACTGCAAATTTTCTAATTTAGATTTTGTTGTAGTGGTTCAAATATGTGTGCAATGCATGGAATTAGAACTACCACCTATTCCATAGTGGGACTTAAATGTAATTGATGAAATGTGGGTGTTCTGTATTCCTCTGCCTATCTCTTCAGGGATTACAATCGTAAAATTCGTTGTTTTTTTTACATTTTATGAATGATGGCAAAACTTTTCTTCCAACTATACTCTGTGTCCAACTTATGCCTCAGCAACGTAACTATGTAATTGCAGGTGGAGAAATTCAACAACAATAAAATGCTAAGCACTGAGCTGCTAAACTCGACTCAGGAGTTGTTAAGTACCAGAAATAACATCCAGCGGTTGATGAAAAAGTGTGTGGGCTTAGCTCAACAGCTGGAAGCTGCTGTGGCTGCTGGCGCTGGGAGATTGACCCAGCCTGGGATTCTCAACCCTGAGTATGTTTTAACTCACTTATAACATTTCTGTTAGCATCATCTATAATGTTTTTTTCCTCAATGTATTTTAAAAATTGTGAATCGTTAAGTCATTGTGTATGTGATGTGCAGGTCAGTATTTCAGTGAACTTCAATGAATTTTAATGAACTTCAATGAATTTCAATGAATGTCTGTGATGAACTTTGGCTAAGATTTGGTGGCTTGTTTACTTTCTTCTTTTCTCTTAACACCAATAGAACCTGTTAATTTTACGAACTACGAATCTCATAAGTCACACAATATAATAATAACAAAATATTGTCTTATAACAGTTTAAAGTTAGCTCCGTACCAGCTTGTTGGATTGAACTGGCTAGCAGTGCTGCATAAGCAGGGTGTGTCTGGAATTCTCTCGGACGAGATGGGCCTCGGCAAGACGGTGCAAGTTATAGCCTTCCTCGCACATTTGAAGGAGACCGGTCAAGCTAAGGGCACACATCTAATTGTTGTTCCCGCTTCTACATTAGGTGAATAAACTCATACATATACATAGTAAACATTATGTGCCAATATTAGGCCACTTAAAAATTCCCTTCAGACATATGATGGGCCTCAATTTGTTAAGAGTTTTAAAAGGTATGTAGCAGGTTAGCTCTATGTTTATTTTGATACATAAGGATGCATATGATTACATTTATCTGGATGTGATGTTATTAAGTCAATGAAATGCTAATATGATTGCTTGACGATTCTGTGATGTTTTACGAAGTTTCTAGAGCTGTTGACACAATCCTATATAATAAGACTGGCTGGTTGGACAGTAGGTCAAGAGGAGCAGCTATCTGGCACCTATAACTATAAGTAATCTTTGTGATATTATCCATTCAGATAACTGGAGCAGCGAGATGGCACGCTGGTGTCCGTCGCTGCGCGTTAGCAAGTACTACGGGAACCCGGAGGAGCGACGCCAGCTAAGGATCGAGTATGCCCGAGGGCTCGATCAGATAGACATCGTGCTTACCACGTGAGTGGTTTTCAACATTCTCAGTATATTCCATGGCTGGTATATTACAAAGTGTAGATTACAAATTTAATCAACTGACCTATATATTATCGAATTACATATCATTACTTTAAAGAGTTTGTTTTTAAAATTGTGATAATAATTTAATTATTGTTAAACGTAATAAATACAGTAAAAAACAGTAAAATTATAATAATTTAACATTAGTAATTGGTCAATACACCCACCAGATACACGATGGTAAGCAGTTGTCCCGAGGAGCGCAAAATGTTCCGCATCACACCCATGCAGTATGTCATTTACGACGAAGCACACATGCTCAAGAACATGTCCACCCAACGTTATGACAATCTTCTTAAAATTAAGGTTAGTATGTACAGGAAGTATGCTACTTAACATAAATATGTGGGTTGGGTATTATTATTCTCGGAATGGGGACTATCAGGGTTTTGTAACATAGAAGTTCTAGCCATTCTCAGAATGTTAGATTTGTGCCCAATGTAAGGCAATAGGCTAACCCCTTAGTCTATGATGCAACATAGAATTTACTAGGAATAGGATAGTGAAAGAGTACTACACTCTTCTGGCCTAACCCTTCAAGGAAGACAGGCTTGAAGATAAAAATAATAATTATGTACTTCATTACATTCCAGTCAAAATACAGACTCCTACTAACCGGAACACCATTACAAAACAACTTGCTGGAGTTAATGTCACTTCTGTGTTTTGTGATGCCTCATATGTTTTCTGGCAAGAAAGATGATCTCAAAAGCTTGTTTCAGAAGAATGCTGTAAGTACTTACCATAAATAACCATTGAGTTAATTATATTAATAACTAGATAATGCTATTATATTAATAACAGATAATATTGTTCTTATATGTATAAAGGAAAATGAGATACTTATAATTCTGAACTAGCATCATAATTTTATTTAATATATATGTTTTCCAACGCATGTTTGTGTGAGAATGTAAACACATTATACTTTACAGAAAGCGAAAACCACAAAAATGACGGATAATGGAGACGATGACATGCCTGCGTTTGAGCAGAGCCAAATAACACAGGCCAAGCGCATCATGAAACCGTTTGTGTTGCGGAGGTTGAAGAGAGATGTCTTACAGGACTTACCGAAGAAAACCAATCATACAGAACTTTGTTCTATGTCAGATAGACAGAAGAAGCTGTACAAGCATCTCATTGCTGGATTTGCGGCCAAGGATGGAACGGTAGGACATATACTGTAAAAATTGTTATACAATTTATATGAAGTGTCCTTTGAATAAGTACATTAATGTATTGATTAAAGTTATGTATTTAGAATAAAATTACATATCATTATTAACTATTTTTATGTTTGACGAATGGACATCAGTGAACTTTTAGAATGAAAATTCTTAAGTTTAATGTATCAAATTGGTCAAATGTATGTTGAAATACTGCACACTTCATTTTATGTAGTGTAAAGATATATAAAACCAAATTTGGTTATGCTAGCCACCTCCGAGCTCACACTAGAAACCAGACTTAGTTTAGGTCACTGTTGCCGAATACTGTGAAGAGAGAATCAATCAGAAATATATTAGTTTGTCTAAAAATTGATCTTTCTACCAATTTTTTCTAAAATTAAACTGATAATAAACAAGTCATGATGGTTAGCATTTGAAATTTTTAGTTCTTATACAGTAATTCTATAATTATTGTTTTGATCAATGTTTTCAGATCCATGCAACAACAGAACAGAGTGGAATTTCCATGATGATGGATATGCGAAAGCTAGCCAACCATCCACTGTTGCTAAGGAATTACTATGATGAGTCATTGCTCCGCAAGATAGCCCCCCGGCTGGCCCGGGATTCGGGCTACAAAGAAAAGAATGAGCAATATGTGTTAGAGGATTTGTCCTGCCTGTCGGACTTCCAAATACATCAGCTCACTGAACAGCATAATGTAAGCACTGTTTTTCTGCAAGGATAGAACAAATTCTTTTGGGCCATTCTATAATTGAGTGTAATCTGAACTCATCCATTAAAAAATCCCTGTAAGGAATTAATTGATTTCGCCGCAATTGGTTTATCATATGATGTGAAATCAACTCGGCGTCAGCATCAAATCATATCATTAATCATAGTGATT
>DWEI01002345.1:0-14536 GCA_018245875.1 Mysoria ambigua | reverse complement strand
TCACCAGTTACGTTTACGTCCCACTATGGAATAGGTGGTAAGCCTATTGCCATGCATCGGTTACATATATAGACTCCAAACCATTACTAGAAATTCTAAATTAGAATATTTTGTACTGTTCGACCCGGGAATCGAACCCGGGACCTCCCGATCGGCAGTCGCACATGCAACCAAGACGACTAACGAAACAGGCATTATTATTATAATTTATATAAAAACCCGGCTGCATTCAGAAGAGATCCCACCTAATGGAAACCGCATATACGTCCTAAGATGGACCGCGCGTGTCTAGAACTCTTGAAGAGGTGGGGCATTCCACTCATTGGTCGTCCGGATAAGATTTACTAATGCATCCAACGAACTGCGCTCGCGGATTACAAAAAATGAACAAAACAACGATATGAGATGAGAGTAAAATGTTTAAATAATTCAAATTGTACGAGAACGAGCGAGCGACGAGCGATGGACTTTCAATCTCCGCCGTGTCGTTTGCATAAAAGCCCGTGGACGTGAGGAGTTCGCATCGCTCGCAATGCGGATCCGAGATGCGTCGAGCTGAGCGATATGATATAAGAACGATAGTGCATATCATTCGGTCACTCGTTCAACACACCGCGAGCGAATGAGCGAGAAACTCCTTATTGAATATAAGAGATGAACCGTTTAAATACGTATGTAGGTGAAAAGTTTACAATGTTACGAAAGTTAGGAAGTGGGGGCGGACAGAACACCACCCTTCGCCAGCTTGTTAAAGTGTGGCCTTAACCCTTTACCTTCTAATAACAGGCCTGTGTTATTCAGTGGAATGATAAAAGGGTTAACTATAATGATGTAGATGATGATGATTGATTGATTAACGATAAGGATATGAAAGGTTGTTCTAATAGTGTACCTGATTAACTTGAGAAACTGTATCCGTAAAGACTAAAACTAGTTGAGTTTCCCATTTATCCGAGTTCCGATTTCATGAGTTCCCGCCAATCGCAGCGATGTTGCGACTTGGAATTTAATAATAAATAAAGCATGTGAAACCGGGCACGCGTTCAGTTTCCGAATCATTACTAGGAAATTTATGTAAGAAATTTCCAATAGTGCTCGAACTGGCGTTTGAACTCAGGACCTTTCGATCGGCGGTCGCGCTCGCAATCAACACGACCAGCGAGGCGGCCATAAATCATTCAGTCATTGTATAAACGTACAAACATGTACAAAAGTGAATTAAATTAGCCAATTAATACCTGTTGCATGGATTAAGTGTTATCCATTTTTTATCTTCGTTTAAGTGGTTAAGAATATGCACAAAATGTCGCCACAAGTCATACAAGTTGATAATGAATATGATTTAATCGCTCGCTTTGCGCGTTGCCCGACTGAAACGTCCCATCCCGGGGAGACAGGTGGCTAAAGTCGCGTACTAATGCAATGTAAATATCGGGGGTAATGCCGCCATGTATTATTCATTGTTGAAGCGAAATGTAGGAAAAATTCTGGAGGTTGGTCTCGTATCGGTGATAGATAGGTATCATTCTCGTAAACGTTCGTTTCTACCTCTGTATTACAAACGGGGTGGGTATGTATTGTACATTGATTTTGTATCAGTCTTTATGATGTACAATTTGTGAAACTAAAATGGACTGAGAATCGTTCCAGTTATATTTTAAGTTTCATTTATCGTTCCAGAATGATGTACGAATAATTCTACAATTATTTTTAATTGCATCACGTTTTAGTGGTAGGTACATTCGAAGTCATGGCTAGTACCAGGATAAAACAGTGCTCGGGACGCTGTGAAGGAAAATATCTTGTGAAAATCTGCACACCCTAGAGTTCTCTATAATGTCTTAAGACGTTTGAACTCTGCCAAGCCGGACTTGGCGAGCGCGCCAGACTAAAGCCTCAATCCTTCTTAAGTAGACTCGTGTTTAACAGAGGAACAGTAAAAAAATTGTCGAGGAGAAAAAAATAATTACAACTGCTCATAGTGAACTACTAAAAGTATCACTGTACACACACGCATTGAAATTAATTGAATGGTATCTTAATTCGATCGGGTATCAATTTGTTTAGATAAAATCTTAAAAACTGTATTTACCGACTTACCGCTATAAAATTTCACACGACCGAGCCGGGGTCGTCGTTACTTACCTGTGAAAAAAAAAAGAAAAAAAGACGACTTTATTACGTTGTAGATTTTTATTATCAGATTACTTTAAAAATGATGTTATTGCTATTTGCCCAATATCTGTCGATTATTGTTTATTATTATCGACACAGATCGGGGCCCGCGGACGAGGATACATTTTATATTGATACAAATTTCTCATTGAGCTAAAAGGCCTTAATATTTGCAGCACGGCGAATTTAAGGACCTATAAATTTTGGTCATTAGGATTATAATAAGAGTTGAAGTGGTGTCGCGGGAACAGGATGTTAAAACGCCTTTTGTTCGAGAGCTCGTATCGCGCATACCAATGATCTCACAACGCCAACAGACCAGCGACATTTTTTTAACTGCGACCATCGTTTATTAAGATTCTCAATAAGGCGTCCATTTGGTGACGTCCTTCTATTCACACGCTGATTGTGTCGTATTTAGTAATTAGTATCTGTATACCGGTGCAATGGAATTATCCTTGTTTGTTATTATCAATTACATATTACACGTATTGTTAGCAAAGCAGACTTTCGTAGGCCCCATAGTTAATTTTTATCCAGGCAAGCAACGGGCACTAGGTATGTCAAAGGGCGAACTAGCAGCAAATTAAACGGTTTATTTAACGTCTGACTCTTGTTCTGACTGTGACTTTGACTCTGACTAAGTGTTCATATTTTCACGGTTATCTTGTCATTTGAAGCTGTTCTGTTAATAAATCAGTTGTATGTAGACTTTAAATAAAAATATGTATAAGTATGGTATCAACAGTAACAGCTTTATTTGATTCAATTTGATCCAATCAGAACAGGATTACGTTAACTAAATTCATATATAACACATAACACTAATATACATGAAGCCCAGTCGACGCTATGACCGGACGATGTGACAGCTAATTCAACTCTTACAACTCAATAGGATGCTTATTTCTCTAACTGTATAAAGACAAATTACCATACGCGGTAGGAATACGGACAATTTCCTACATTACTCGGGTGCACAATATTACCACCGGGAAATAAAGCCGTGGCGATCATTAGATATTAGCATAACAGCGCCAGACAAAAAGCTGGCAAATTTCACAAAATGTGCATCGGCCGGAGTATGGCGAATCGTAACGACAGTCCGGCGAAAGTCTCGCAGCGGCTGATTTATAACCGCATTTGATGACTTATTTGATCACATTATGATAGCGAAGAGTGTCAGGAAAGCTCATAAGGCGCGGCGATGCAAATCGCTGGAATGGTGGCGCACATAACGGACGGTGGTCGGTTACATGCGTGACCGGGCGGCGGCGGGCGCCGTCGTCGTAACGGCACAGAAGTCACCTAACGACCGTGAGGTGGTGCCGCAAAAAGGGGGAAATCGGCAGCCGAGTTGGAGGCGAACGGCGTTTTAATTCCCATTAGCGCGATTACATTAAATCACGAACGCAATCGACAGCCAATGGAGTGATGGACGAGCGCGAAAACGCCGCGCAGAATCTCACATGAGTCATGTGCACTTAAAAATAGCATTGTAAATTTCAACGAGCAGTTGGTCCACGGTGTCACGTTTATAATAAGAATAAGTTGATTTAAATAAAAATGTCCGAATTAGTATGCAACGGCGCCCTCGGATGTTTCCATTGTTTTCGCTAAACGACATCAAAGTTGTGGCGGCGATGTGTATTTAGCATGTGAAATAAAATTGTCCGTTTTCTGAGAATTTTGTAACAGTTTAACAGGTGCACTCCGTCATCGATTGATCGATCAGCGGCGTATTGTACATTACTCGCAACCACTTGATGTATTTATTGTACGGTCTGCGCATTAACTTTCAGCGCGACGGCTCATCAGCATGCGTTGGGAGAAAACGTTAAATGCGATTTTTTAAATACTACAGAATTGCTCCGTTCACGTTTACAATAACTGATTCTCTCTAGCCAAGAATAAGGTAAGATTATATTAAAAATAATTACCCTTTATTTTACTACTTTCACTTTCATACGCTTACAATCAGGACTTGCTCTTATACTTTGGAACGTAAATTTATTTAATACTACATACATATAAATATGTGACCAAATATTAATTGATTATATAATCTGTGACAACGTATTCACAGTACGATATATGTAGTCTCCCGACCTCCGCCAGCGTTGCTTTTGATTAAAGAAACTTCAGATATATTTTAATACAAGCAGAATTATAGTGTCAATAAAATAAATGTTATATCGTACCTATTATGGGAATATAGTTCGATTGCAATAAACCAACCATAAGATAAATTTAAACTAAAGTATAAATGGCAAAGTGTCATTTAATAATAATGATCTCATGTTTGCTCATGTCACGGTAATTACACATTAAAAACGCTTTATAAGGTCCTAGGCTAACAGGTGTCGATTTACTGCTTGCATGTAAAGTATTGGAGTTTATAGAAAAATATCAATTAATATTAAATTGCAATTTAATTAATTTTCGCCTTAAATAGGCTTTCATCACCTTTAACACTCCATCATGATTCGTGACCATCACTATAATCATTTTCGGCCACAGACGCTCCTTGGGTATGCTGTGTGGCTGTCTGACAACCATCATCCATCGTTTCATCAGTCTGTTCCGTACGTCTGCACGTGTATGCGGAGTATAGTATCTTCGACAACATGGTTAAGTTATAATTAAAGTACGACTAATATCTTGAGCATTTGGTAATCGCGGAAGATAACCCAAACCCTCCAAGCCCAACAGTGGGACAACAAACTGGTCGATGATAATAATGATATTACTGTAAGACAATCTGCATACATTGAATTATATTTTTAACAATCCAGTGAGGCTTCTCTGTATATCCATCAGTGAAATGTAATCGACTAAAAATGTATAATTTACAAATCAATATGTATATAATTATTGAATATATTAATATGATCGAGTATAAACATTACATACATATCTTCACGACGAACATCAAGTAATAAGCAGAAAGCACCAAGTGTAAAAATTTGCTACAGATATTCAAGAAAGACAATTTAAATTTATGGTTTGATGTTCGATTATGAAAAAAGAAGAAATGTTTCGGGGGTCTCGATTGAACACAGAACTTTAATAAAGAATTTGAACAAAGCTGTATACTGTTTCATAATGCCTTCAAACCAAGTGCTTTTTTATTGTTCTATGTAAACTTGAATGTAAAGATCAAAACTCGAATTTAGTTAGATACAATTGCATTAGTTCACGAATCCAGGAATGAGTGCAATTTGGTAGAACAATATTGGTAGAATTTTTACGATTAGTAGAGTCAATATTCATTTGATACTTGATCAACTTTGCACACAAATTGATCGAATCGTATAATCCGACAACATTGAACCTTATGTCAACAGAATAAGAACGAGAATTTTAAATCATCTCTAATATTTAAAATGTGAAGCGTTTTGTCACGAAAGCGGCTCCACACATTCAAATACGTCTCGGGTGTCGGTCACGTAAATGTATCGGACATCGATTAGATCGGCCGAACAGTACACAATGTTAAAACATTCAACCGCACTCATTTCACATTATTTTAATAGACAACCCATAAAGAGCGCGCCCGGCCCGCATCAATCGTCCGCCGTATTTGGCTTAACGAATGTCAGTAAGGCAAATTTCATTACTCATTGCGAGTCACGGTGGCACCTTGATCGATACAGTTGTGTGAGGATAAACTCTTTATACCTACTCATACTATCATTCGCACCGTGGGTGTAGGTACATGAAACAAAGAGAAAACGTCATCATCAGTAACACAACCAAATTGGTGATAGATTAATTAAAATTGATCAAGAAATTATTTATATACGTATGTCGGTGTTAGACTACTGTCTTTAGTGTATTCTATGTTATTTTTATTTACATACCTAATAATATAAAATTATTTAGATCGTTTCAAATATTTTAGATATAGGTATATAATTAACCAATCATGCATTTCTTTCGTATCAAATGTAGAAGTTTAATAAAACATTGAGTCTCTTTCGTCGATATATAATGGATAATAAATAAAGATATACATATAAGTATATATAAATAATACAAGTATTCTTTTATTTTGAGACGAGAAATTATTCTTCTATAACGGATTACAGGTGAACGGGGATGAGTATGAAAATTTAATACAGCCAGTACGTCGCTCACGCGAATGCGCGAGTCTGGATACGCCGCGAGTAAATCACGAGGATTTATAATAATCCACGTACATTCACAAGGTTACACTAAATAATTCCCTATATTATTTACCGGCTATCCGAAGGCGTCACGTCGCGTCGACAAAAAGGTACGCTAAAACATGAAAAGGAGTAAAAAATCAGGGTGATATTAAAATAAACGAGACATGCGTGGTGCCCACTGTTTGGGTTACGGGCACGTACTGCGGCAATCACAAATTCGCGACCATTGTTGCCGCCGGGCGTTCGTTGCTCGTTTTTTCCCGCAACGACCGCGCCCGAAGGTTCTCGTTTATAGTCACAGAGCGAACGTGTCAATATCACTCGATAAGTGTTAATTATGCAAGCAAAAAACAACTCTGTTTCTAAGCTGCCGCGGTGGGTTACACTCCGAGGTCGTATCTCTTAGTCGGGGAGTTAATTTTCAATTAAATTTCCATCTCGGGTCAGAAGTGAAATCTTTTATCGCGCGGCTTGCCCTCGAACCACGGACGCGTGTAATTGTGATAAAGACACACCAATTAATGTTCGCCCGACGCAACCGCTATTAGCGGGAGGCGTACGAAATACAAGTATAATTAGCGGCCGCCATTGCTGTCCCACAAAACGTACTTGTCTGTAATGTATCCGAGACCGCGTACCTTTAGATCCGGCTAACAAAGGGCAATTAAAGCATTCACGCCATTCTCCCTTTTATACCAGAAGCATTAGGCTCGTTTTACTTCGCACAATTTCGACAAACAAATTCGTAAGTTATGTGGCCGTGTGAATGCTAACTAAAATTTGTTGACGGTTTGTTACATAATAATTAATGTTGTATACATTGAGCGTATCACATCAACCGTTGACATTTCTGTCAATGGAGAAGCAGCAATGTAGTGAGTGCGTAGAGAAGGTTTACAGTTCGCGGGGTCTCAGTGTGCGCGTATTAATTACAACGTCGCGAAGGTTCCACTAGAGGTCTCATTAAGTGAATAATGCCTGTGTAAACAATGAAGTGATGGGGGAATCACGCGACGCTGGCCTGCAGTGGAGCGTGGGCCTCGTGTTTTGTCCACTTGCACATCCGCTCTCGAAAGTGAAACACGATAAACGTACAATCAATTGTGCCACCGTCGACAGCCGAGGTGAAGCGAAGTGGTGATTAGGAAACGGTTCGTGTTTGCAACGTTCGTTGACAACGTTGTCATTTATATCTATCACAGGTCGCGTGAAGAAAAATCGACAGAGAGCATTTATGTAGAGTACGAGAATTCTAAGTTACATTTCGGTTACCATGCGGTGAGATTGTATTAAAACGGAGGCACACACATAGGTAAATATTTTGCCTACTGAAAGGCCAGAAAATGTTTTTTACTGAAATATTTTTGGGCCGTCTTATCTCCTTACGATAAATAGTAGGATTAGTTTACTTCAGTACCGAAGTGATCAATAAATTCATGTACGATTCATTTTTATGATAAAACATCAATGTCGTGTTAAGTAATGTATACACAATGATGAAATAACTACATAGAAATTTTCGTCTCTACATAAAAGCCTTTACAAGAAAGCTCATCAGATCTCTTTGCGTCTTAAATAATATCTATCATATTATTTCAGTAAAGTAACGTAATTGCCTGCCAAGGTATTTTTACTGAAACGAAATCATAATCTATTATTTATTATAATTGGCTATTTTCTTCAAAAAGATGACTGATGTTGTTTATTTCGTCTCAAGTAGGTATCGTATATCTCAAACAAAATAATATCAATCTCGTTAACAAAAAGCTTTTATGTGTATGTAGAGACAGCAAACACGGCGAGTACGAGTATTTTCTATTCAATAATTTAATAGAGTACCAAATAATGCAGTATATTATTTTTTGGATGCTTATTACCATGTCCTTGTTTGTTACATGCAAACATACATATTGTTTAAACGGTTGTTTCACAATAAACTGTAACTCCCGAACAGGTAGGCAGAGGAGTGTACACGATGGAATAGATGGGTCACTGAATTGCCATATACCGGGTTCAAATCTAAATTTCGAGCCACTACAGATAAATCCTAAGTTACAATAATTTCATAATACTCGACTCGGATTTTGTATTCAGGGCCTCCCATTCAAAAGTCGTGCTTGAAATTACTAGACCTACCTACCTCGGCTTCAAATAATAATGAAAAGCCATATGGGACTACGAAACTAATGGGAGCTTTATGAATATAGTGAAGATTATTTTGAATTGAATAAACATTGTGTACTAGTTCTAATCGGATCTCACACACCTACGGCTTACTCGCGCGAAGAACGTGCTGAAAAAACGTGAAATTTGTCAAGTGTGTGAACTCTAATATTTGGTGGTCGGCAATTATTGCTACCCCGCAAGGTAGCGTCATCTCGTACAATGTAAATGCCTGTATTAATATTACTAATAAAACCATTTTGATATGCAACGTTAAATAAATGCACTAATTAATATAGACGTAGAAAAAAGTTGCAAAAAATAGAATGAGTACACGGTCGTCCTTCCCAACCTGTTATGTAGAGTTATGTAGAGTCTTGTTAAATAGTTTCCGAGAACCGTCTTAGCAATTGTACTATAATCATTTCACACATCGCAAGGATAATTGTTCACCCAATATGGTGGTGTAAAATATGAGTGTAATGTAATAATTAAATTCAGCAAGTGTCTCGACACTAATGTTATCGCGTTATGATGATAACCTATAATTCTGTGCCCCTAAGCGACTATGATGGTCCGCGCTGTTTTTATTTAAAAACAAAACACAGACAAACCTTTCCTTGAGTTTAGGCGTACTTTATAAAAATTACTCGCAAGAAAGTACCTTTGACACTAAATGTAACTTTACGCCTGTAATCACTGAAGAGGTAGTCAGAAGAATGCAGAACACTCTCACGATACACCAATTACGTTTACGTCCCACTATTGAATAGGTGGTGAGCCTATTGATAAATTATGTGTACGTTTCTAGACCTCGAGCCAAGAATATCCGGCAGTGCTCGACTTGGGATTGAACAGGACCTACAGACAGGACAGAACAAGGACAGGACAGGATTGGCAGTCGCGTTTGCACCACTACCAACGAAGCAGTTTAACATTAAATTTATTTATGAAATGTATTTAAAATTAAGTTTCGATTTTTTTTCACACATCTATTTATATTCAAAGTACAAAGTACAAAGTGTATGCAATATACCATTTATGTCATTTTATATAACGCATAAAGCTATCACACAAACATATATTTAAAAATATCAATAAACTCGTAGCTGTATACGTCCGTCTTCTGTTATGCACATGGTCATCTTAAATGTGTTCATATCAAATTTATATCCAGACGAATGGAATTCATAAGGGGTAATAATAGCAAGGATATACCTTGTGTAATTAAATATGAAGTTAAGTCGTTCATTCGAGGTGGCAGAGTTTGAAGAGGCGATGAATAAAGGAATATATCCCGAGGGGGCATTTTGATTTGATACACTTATTGAAAAGTCCCGTTGCTTTGGTTAAATAAAAGAATTAAATGCGAACTGGTTTTTAGGACAAAGGGCCCTCATAATGAGACCGGGCCATTGTGTGAAGAGCCCTCAGAATCAGCTCGAATCTGCTTCTACAATATGTTTTCTTTTTTATAATGGGAGCTATTTCGCGAACGACTGTTACACTTCGTTCTCAACTCGGCTGTGATTTACTGATTGTTAATGTCGAACGAATCTTGCGTTCTACTACTTTTTTTGTTACATATTAACTTCTAGTGGTATTTTTGAAACATAATTCACTAATAATATGTCTGTAATAGTGTTATTACTATTATATTAAATCATCAGGTTCCTCGCTTGAGACGTACAGAATACTCTATCTAGTGAATACAAATACATATTCAGTGAATATAAAAACAGATGTCACATCTTTCTTTCATATTATCGTTTTTTTGACACAAGCAGACCGGTTTCGGAGACGTACTGTTCAGACACTCACTGCTTACCTGGACTCCAACGGTGCAGCGATAAAAGGGTCAACGATACTTTACATGCCGCTAAAATCAGAGTAACATTAGCTCCACCCCTCCAGACCTTAGATTAGTTCAATGTACGTTCCCAGAGTCTAAGACAAATGGCATCCCTAATTCCCAATATCCTTTGTCGCGCACACGGACTTCCTTATTGCGTTTGACGCTGAAACCGTTCAATCAGATAACAATCTGACCGACCCAATCTGGACTATTTAGCGCGCGCAATGGGCTCAATCAGGGATGTGGCGGATATGCGGGCCCCTTCCCACCGGCTGCGACGCGCCGCGCCGCTAAAATGCGCTTTCCAATGTTTACTCTGAGTTCCGTATGAATTAATGGTCAATTATTAATACGAGCAGTTGAAATTATTTTAGTGAAACTATTAATGTCCCTTTCTTAAATTTTAGTAGTAACAAACTATTGCTTTAGGAAGTACGTGGAATGTGTGGAGTTTATTACTTGTGCCCCGATTTTGATAATAAAAATATTTTTTTTAACGATTAATTTCGTTTTTATACTATAAATGAGTATTTATTAAACCATTGATTTTCATCATCATCCACCCAGCGATATCCCGGTTACGTCTTCACAATGGTGATCCAGGATCCGCTTTCCGGCTACATTTAGCCCACTTCGCATGGTCTTCGATAACCTTAATGGTGGGTCCATTGGCACACATGTGATCCTTCACGACGTCGAGCCAGCGTTTCTTGGGCATGCTTTTTTTAACTTTAATTATTAATTTTGTCATTATTTTGTTTATATGTGTATATCATTAATTTTTATTATTTAAAATTTTAAACAATTACTCTTTAAGTTTGCCTTTAATTATTTTGATCCTTATTTTAATTGATAAAATGTAGGACTATAAACAAATATCAACTGATATATTTATTAATTTATGAAATATTCGTATATTACCAATGTTTGAAATGAATTATCTATTTAAGGATAAATGCCAAAAAGAAATTACCACAAAGCAGCGACATTTTAATGTTTCAGACACTTCGTACGACTCCCGCTGTTGTTAATGTACAAAGTATTTGAACTGCATCATTAAATTTTTCATTAACTCCTTGTGAATGTCACAGATTTTCGTGCGAACGAATACTTTAAAGCTGACAAAAATGTTTAACCTAAGTGATGTTTGACTTGTTTTTTGAAGTTGAAACTATTATGATGGTACTAAACTGCGAATGGAGGTGTTCTTAAGACAAATTTTGCAAAGAAAACTTACACTTGATTGTTTGTTAACTTTTTCACCGACTTTTATCGTCAGGAACACGCGCGCCGCGAATCGTGTGTATCTTTCATGATTTTCCACACGGCTTTTACAGCGATAAGCACCGTCTGTGCATTAGAAAAAGAACTATTATTCAGCGGAGGCTTTTGTACGGGCGTTGCGTGCGCTTCCGCCTTCGTCCCGAAAGGGGCTAGGTTTGCGCAAGAGACTCGACAATTGACATAGGAATTTTCCACTCACAAATAACGCGGTCCGATGTGGCCCGTCATAAATACATCTCACAGTCAAATCTTAAGGTAATTTGTGACGATTTTGTAGCTCATTTAATATGCAAGGAATATAAAGTACAGACGGAATCGATTATATTGCAGCTGCAAATCAAGACAATCTGACTATCAAAGTGCGACGGCCGTGTTGGCCCGGCAGCCGGCTCAAGTTCCACTTCGTATTCATTATTATATATGAAATATGGAGGGCAACTGCCGGCTGTGTTATTATGTACGTAACTTTGCGTTATCTATAAATTACCATTGCAAGTGTCGCGCTTACATCCATCAAATAGTCAATATCTCATTTGAGTGTGGATTTGTCCGCGCGTCAGACACCTCTCCGGTGCGACGCTACAGTTGCATGCCGTTCCGTAGAGTTGCAGTGTTACAACTCTACATCTTCACTTGGTCTATTGATCAAGTTTCCGAGATGAACTTAATAGCTTTCCACGTGACTTACAAAGACGATTAAAACATTCAATCAATCGTTTATACGTTGCAAAATGATCAAACGAAGATTTAAATACAAATATAAAATTAAGATAATTGTTTTTACATATTATACTAGAACTTTGCTTTTAACTCGCTTCATATATTTTATTACATAAATAGAGGCACACCTAATGGAAAGTGATCACCCATCAACCAGCTTCATCATAAACTATACATCAATTACCAACTACCATTGACGATAACATGATAACATCAGTGCAGTATAATTATTTATACTAATATTATTTGGTGACAAACCGACTTGACAAAACGTTGAAATTCCGCCTTAAAAGCACCGTAGCCCTGGAGTCGGGCGCAAAAATGTTTATTTCATGTCGTTACAGCGTTGCGGGGCTGGCTTTGTCATAGTTATTTCTGGATGATGAAGTTTTGTTATGGTGGCGGCGTGTGGCGTTGCGTAAGTAATCAGGAAAGAATATTCCTGAATCCACAATCCAAACAACAGATCGCAACGATTTCAATATTATGTCATACAATGACGCAATATGGAACAGCATAACAACATGTGCATTACCCCGAAGCGGTGCGCACAGGACTATATAGACACCACTGTACTCCCGATTTTCACCTGTTACGTTGCATGCGGTAGAGCGTGAGAAAACCTGATAATATTCACTATCTCCTATTCGGCTTGACCCGGGCGTTGAATTCAATATCTGTCATTAGATCGATGCAGTCAAACTGCATAAAGATGGTATGCATAAAGATGGATGGAACAGAGTATGAAGGAATAACATAATGTAGAGTGCTTTCTGGCTAACTAAGATTACGATCTACAAAAGACTGTAGAAGTTGTATTATACTCATATGTCAACCTCTTAACTACAAGGGTAATGTTACTTTATATATGTTTGATTACCAGTTCTTTCATTGTTCTACTCTTAGACTTTACGAAATTATCTAATTTTATTTTGAATTATATTTAAAATCTAAAATTAATGGCCTTTTGTCAAGTTTCGGCCAATGCTCTCTAAAGTTGTCTTATCTTTGCTTACTGTGGCTCTGGTATCGGAATTCCAGGTTGAATTCAGATAAGAATCCTTGGATACACTGTAACCTATGGCTTATAGCTTAGGTTATGTAATAACCTATGGCTTTACGTGGCACACGTGATGTCAACAATTTAATGATATTGCGAATTGACGATGATGGATTATTACAATGAGGATAATTATCTTCTTGATTATGTAGATTGAAGTTAAAACTGGAATAAACTGTAAAGCTCATAGCCCAGATGTGGTTGCATATCAAAAGCCATTTGTATGGTGACGCGTTAACGGTGGAAAGCTGTTGAATTTACTATTATTAAGTTTTATTCAGTTTTTGGAGAAATAATAAGTTATATTTGGCACTCCGTGCTCTTTGCCTACCCCGCAAGGGACCTGGCGGGAAGATATGTATGTAATAAGTTTTATTCAGTTTTTGGACAAAGTACATTATTAGATATCTATATATTATATTACTGTTTGGTCACGATTTATTCTTCACTTATCCTTATATATTTAAATACGTTTCTATAATATTAGTACCTATACTTATAGATAATACTAATATTATTCAGAATCTTAGTATGATTGGTTAAGGATTAACAAATATCTTTTGTGGGACGTGCGTATGTATAACGTTTAGTTCAACGTAACATTACATTTTACATGCGAAATTCGCGGATTCGCCAACTTCTTATCGTAGTTACGAGATTAACAAAGGAATTCGTTGAGCGTACAGTATAAGTCTTTGTACTGGTGATCTGTAGATCTCCGATTATACCCAAATTAGCCTCAATTGGCAGATTTCGTGTACATTCCAGATTAATACCACACTTGAAATCGTTCAAGGCAAGAGTGCTATATTCTAAGATGCAATTCGCTTTTCGTCAGGTGAGGTAACAGTCATGCGACACTATTGTTAAATAAAGAAAAACTTACTGGCGATTATTTGATACGTCACAGATTCATACAGAACTCACTAGGAAATTATTTGATGCGTCATAGATTCATACAACACTTACTAAGAAATTATGTGATACGTCACAGATTCATACAAAACTTACTAGGAAATTATGTGATACGTCACAGATTCATATAACACTTACTAGGAAATTATGTGATACGTCACAGATTCATACAACACTTACTAGGAAATTATC
>DWEI01002344.1:0-14536 GCA_018245875.1 Mysoria ambigua | reverse complement strand
ATCGGCCACATGTCCAGACTCCGAACCACTACTAGAAAATCTAAATTAGAAAATTTTGTAGCGTTCTACGCGGGACCTCCCGATCGGCAGTCGCACTTGGAACCAACACGAACAGCGAGGCAGTTATTTTTGTCTAGATATTTGATTCTTTTCTTTTCTTTTTAGAATAATATGTAGATTACTTTTTATCCTAGAACATCCACGAAGTCCGTATTTACGAGGAAAAAAATTGTGTCATACTCGGTGTCCACGCGGGCGAAGCCGCGGCCAGCTCCTTGAGCGTATCCAAATATCTACTGTGGCACTCGCTGGACCGCCGGGCGCCGACGGGCGGAGCACAAGGGAGCAGAATGAAGGTAGGTTCCCTAACGACTGCCTCGATGTGGAGATGTGCTACTGCACCAAATGTCAATTAAATTAAAAAACCTTCGGGTACGAAAAGAAAGACGATGGATCCAGTGAAGGGTTTATTGGTCGGGGAGGCCCGAGGAGCGGTACAGCGCCACGTGCTGCCAGCGCAGCGGCTCGCGGCCCACGGCGGCGGCGCGCGGCAGCAGCGAGCGCGCGAACAGCTCCAGCGCGCGGGCCGGGCGGCGCGCCAGCGGCCGCAGCACGTCTAGCCCGACCCCACTCGTTACACGTTATACCACTTTAAGGAAATAACATTTTAAAAAGAAATGAACATTTCGGGATGACCAGATCTGTATAGCAGGCAATGACACCTGGAGATGGCAGGCGATGAGCTCGGAGAGCACTCAAATAACGGATCGAACGTCATGTCCTATTACAGTAGAGTACATATTAGTAGGCGCTCCGGTCGAGCGGGGCGCGGGCGCGGCGCAGAGCAGGTACGTACCCAGCAGGGGCGGCTTGTGCGAGTGCAGCGCGCTCGGCACGCTGGCCAGCAGCCGCGCCGCGGGGATGTCCTGCACGTCGCCCGCTTTCCCTATGATCAGTCTCTCGTAGGGCTGCTTGGCGCAGCCCGCCGCGAACGCGCTCATCGGCTGGAACTCCACGGACAGCTTCAGCCAGTACCACGTGGTCACATACTCGACGCCCCACCTCGGGAATATGAGCTCCTTCACGGCCGTCGTGACGCTGGGGGCGTTGGTGGCCCACACCGCCACCACGCAGTGCTCCGCGAGCAGCTGCTTGACCGGTATGCTCGCTATGTCTTCGTTGTACATCATCGGGTAACTGAACAACACAACATTTAGCATCACTGTACGATCGACACAGGTTTCTTTCTAGTGAAAGTCAGCGATCTAGCAAAAGGTAACCAACGGCCTTGCGAAAACGTACAAAAAATATGATCAGTTCATCCGTCTCCATTAAATACTCGTCGGATGATAGTTCATATAACATCGTCAATAGAAAGTCGCCAGCGGATGGGATGACGCTGCGGAGACCGTCGGCCGATGTGCAGGGCAGGGGAAGAGTCACGCTCCCACATCGCGCCGGCTCCGCTCTCGTGCGGCTTGGTGACGGCCGGTGGTCTGTTGCCAGACGCCGGGCACGGGGCCAGGCGCCGGGACCCCTCTCGGCCGGCAGTCGCGCTGGCAACCGTCACGACCAGCGCCGCCGGCCGCCCGCTTCTATCGCTTATTTAACTGCACGCGCTGACTACTTTTGCCACGACATAGTGCCAGCTAATTTGTTTTAATATTAACAATCAGATCACGAATTTTTATGCAAGGGGAATGGACGTACCTAGCAACCCCACTGAGCTTCTTGTTAGTTGTTCTCAGTTGTGAGCGCGGTACGAACTAACGTAAACTTAACTTTAATGACGGTTATATATGATTGCAAATGCTATATAAATAAATTATTTTTGACCGACTTTAGCACATAGGTGTTGTAGCGTGGGAAGTCATTCATCATCATCATCAGCCTATGTCTATCGACTGCTGGACATAGCCCTCTCCAATGACACGCTACTGAGCTCGATCTTCAGCTCTTTGCATCCAATCGCTGCCAGCCACTTCGCGTATATCGTCAGGCCACCTAACCGGAGGTTACACTACGTTTGCCAAGACGTGGTCTCCACTCTAGAACACGTCTGCTCCAACGGCTCTCTGTCCTGCGACAGATGTGACCAGCCCACTGCCACTTCGGCTTGCTGATCCGTTGGGCTATGTCGACGACCTTAGTTCTCTATAGAATCAACTCATTTTGGTTCCGATCCTTCAGAGACACGCCGAGCATAGCCCTCTCCATAGCTCGCTGAGCGACCTTAAATTGGTGGACCAGTCGCATCGTGAGTGTCCACATCTCGGCTCCGTATGTCATAACTGTTATGACATACGGCAAGTTATTGGCCCTAAAAATACTTGGCTGACTCGGGGCCCGATATGGCAAGCCCACAGTGGCAGAAGAGTAATGTCCATAGTACAAGCCACTGGATACAAGTAAATTTTCTCAATGTTGATCATTGTGTATTACAGATTTGAAATTGTGTACTTGATACATTGAATACTGGGATTTAAGAAGAAATAGTGTATAATAGCTTGTTATTGCATATTGAGATAGTGTATTACATGCGCCCGGTATACTCACATGTTCAGCATGGCTCACCTTAACTTGTCGTTAGCACCCTTCAACCTTCTTATATATTTATTCCACCAAGGCGGGTCAGCCACCAGAATGTCGTACTTGTTGCCAGATAATTTCAAGCACTGCTCCGTCACGCAGCCGCACAAGAACCTACAAGTAACTGAGTCATGTTGTGCGCACACCACATTCAGTAGTCTTCAATACATTCACAAGCAATTTCTTTTTTGATTAAACATGCACACAACATGCATGCAACACGTACACAATGCCTCACTATGTATATTTAAAAAGCCCCCTCTACACACATCTTAAAATCATCTTTCAGATCCAGATCCATCTTAAAAATTCATTGTGTCTAATATTTATTTACCTTGACTTTGGTGGGATTAAGAAATAATTTTCCTTTATTTTACATTTCAATGCCAAATCTGAATCATTGCCCCCACTGATACCTGTCAGGTCAACGGCAGTAGACTCAAAGTATTTTGTTACTAAATCTCGTAAATGTGACGTCTCCATTACGTTGTACTTGTGTAGTATGTCCAATTTAATTTGGGATGGAACTTCTTGTGCAAATCGGATGAACATTTCTTTCACCATTGCAGTCTGTCGGATTTGAGAATATTTTTATTATACAGCAAAAGGTTGCAAACAAGTAGCGGAAACAAAAGTGACTTCTACCTGTCATCATCATCAACCTTTTCAAGTCCACTGTTGGGCATGGGTCTCACATCAAAAGTTTTTGCTTAAAGTTCCCACTCTGAGCATGCAAATAGGAGACCACAGCGCACACCCTCTCACACGACCTATGCTGGTGCTCTTAGACAACCAGCACTCCAATCTATCAATATGTTTGTTCACTACATAAAAAAGTAACAATACAGTTAATTTCAAAATGTGTAATTTTATAAAATATAAACATCACACTGATTAAGAAGTCCTGGGTTCAAATCTCGGATCAGGCACTGTTGTATTTTTCCAACTTAGATTTTCTAGTAGTGTCTCAGTTTGGAAATGTTCTGAATGAGTGGCTACTGACTCACCACCTATTCCATAGTAGAATGTGTGATTACCATAAATGGGGCATAAATCCAAACTGCAAGACACTATTAGAAATTTTAAGTTAAAAAAGGTTATAGTACCCAACCACAGGTTAAACCGAGGAAATCTGAAGCAGCAGTAGCTGTTACAATTATTGTACCAATAAGGCAACCAAGCATTTGTTGTTACACTGAAAAAAATTAAGCCTTATTTAAATCAAATAATTGTTCATACAGTCTCTTGAATTTGGTAGTAAAATAACTTACTTCTCTTGAGATTTCGTTCGCGTCTGATTTACGTTTCCTTCTCGTTATTTTATTACTATCACATTTTATTGAAAAAATATTTGGCGATAATGCATATGATTCCACGGTTTTATCAGAAGACAAGACATTTTCATATAGTTTCGAAATATACTGACAGTGATCTATAAATGTACAATTTTCACTTTCGTATATAATACTCATTTTATTGTCACAACTGGGCACTGTCACTAAAAGAATAATATAACTTATTGTGTAAATTTAAAATGAAACACCTTTAAAGTCTATTATACCAGTTAAAAGTATTTTTTGTGATACATTATGTTGAGGTTCAATCGTTTACTTAACGTTAACTTGACAGTGACAGACATATTTGTATACTCTGGTATACTCTTTGATGACAGAGTGAGTGAGTGAGATAGCGGTTTTTCCTAATTGTCAGTATAAAACTTTTTCGGTTTTGTGGCGAGTCCAAGTGGTCCCACTTAGAAATTGATTGATAGAAGATTGGGAAAGGTGGAAGTGAGATCCAGTATCGGACTGAACCATCGACTCCATCAAGCGAGATAAGAATAAAGGGGTTATTGTCCTGAGAGATATAGATAGAGAAGTAAAGCAAGTCTGTCATATATTTTTGTATATTAATGTATCCGCCTATAGCTTTTGCTTTACCACCTATATACGAATAATACTACGTACACCAAAGCATGTATTTTCTATTTCTATTAATGAAACATTATCACTTACACACGCGCTTATGGCACTTCTACTGGCAATCTAACTATTATAATAACAGTTTACCCACATGGGGTATGCTATTATATTATAATTTAAATTATATACTGTAAAAAAATAATCAATTAATAACCTAGGTCTTTAAGGTTTAATTTACAGACATCAAATGATTGAATCTCAATTGCAAAATGACTGAAAGTTTTCACTTAATTAGAGCTTGGGTTAACTATTTTTGCAACACAGAGTTATTTAAATGTAAACAGATATGTGCAACAAATGTTTTGATTTCAAAAAAAGTCGATAGTTGCACTGCAACTGTAGATCTGCATTGGGTTTTATCATTTGGGTTGGTATATTTAGCTCTAAATATTTAAAAAAAATGGATAAAGATAGCTATGTAATTTGTTGAAAGTAGTTGAAACAACACGTTGAACAATGATGTTTATATGTGATTGCAAATTTTTTATTTTTTTATTTATAAAAGAAAGGTTTTTATCGATTTGTTAATATCTAGTTGTTTGTAAATACTAAAGGAATAAAACTTATGACAAATTGTAAGGTGAAGTGTGAAAGGTGGAATTGAAACAGCATGCGTTAAATATAGTTTACTAATACTTTTCACTAACGTTTAACTTCAAATATGTAATAGATTTTGAACCTATTATCATTTGGCGTTCAAGTCAAATATATTCAAATAAAACCCGAAAAACAAAATGGTACATTAATTTACATAGCATTTGCCCATATTTTAATTATTTAAGGTTGTTCTTGTATTAAAAAACTAGGCTTACGGCGTGATAACTGTCAAAGTGAAAAAACCCAACGTCAAAAATATTTACGCTACACAATCATGAGTTGAAGTTGGTTGAATCTTCATAAGTCAAACAATAGAATTTTAAGTAAACGTTTAAAGCGAATAAAATAAATGAAACTACTCTAAAAATATATATTAGTGATATGTTTATAAATGTCTATTGCTGTTGTTGCCATCTTTACAATATAAAAGGGCCATTTAATTCAGTTCGTATAAAATAGCTAGATTATATTGGGGCTTTTTAATATAAATTAAGCCAAACAAGCTGTATCTTAGATTTGGACTATTTTTATGATTGACATTCATTATGGTTATTCCTATCGGTGAGTAAAACTTTTTTTTGCTTATGAAAACTACATATCAAATTATTATTTTAATTACAGTTCCCCCTGCCCTATTACGAGTATCGAATTGCGAAGGGGTGTTTAGTTGTGTAGAATATCTGTTAAATGATGCCTTTAATGTTATTTCCTCTCTTTCCTTTATTATAACTTTTAACATTACGATAATTAAAATTGTAAACACAATTTTTACAGTGAAGAATATTGTAATTTATTTCAAGAAGTATTATTTAAATGAAATGAACGCCATTAAAATATATTAAATTTACTATTTGACCGATTTATATACGAAGTATAAATAGTGAAGAGTTTAAAATAACTGAGTCTTCATGTAGATATGATAAACAACAGTTTCATAAAACATTATTAATGTGTAAAGCTTAAAGCAGCATGCAGCACACACCTGAGCTGAATGTTGCTGCATGTACAGGTTATAAACACCCCTCAGGTTCTGATGTGTACAGGGATAATAGCTCATTGGCATTGCATTGCATTGGCTGTGCCTTTTAATATATTGAAATAAGATTTGATGCCTAAGATTGACTGCCTGGTAGTGTTGTGTTGGTTGCAGATGTGACTGCCAATTGGTAGGTCCCAGGTTCAATTCCCATGTCGAACAGTACAAAATGTTCTAATTTCGATTTTCTAGTAGTAGTTTGGGGTCTGGATATGTGCCCGAGGCATGGCAATAGGCTCTCCACCTATTCCATAGTGGGACAGAAATGTGACTGGTGAATCATGGGAATATTCTTCATTCCTCTGCCTACCCCTTTGGGGATTACACACTTATGCATGCATACCTGAAATACCCATGATTTATTATTTCCTATGTTATGGCTAATTAAAATCATTGCAGGTATTTCAATATTGTTAATAAGTATATTACAATTGAATTAGAAATTTCAGTGCTTTTTTAAAAGTAGATGACAATATTTCTTCAGTTTGTGTCATTGGTAATATATGTACCCGAAACATGAATTATCTTGGAGATAATTGCATAATATCAAATTAATATTATATAAGGAAGTTACTCCAGAGTTGCTCACATATCTGGTGCACATTATTTGACACTGCCTGTGTAGGGTTGGAACATCAATTCATTTCCTGACCCTGACAAAATCAAAAATCATTCATTTATTTAATATCCATTGATTTTACACATTATAAGTAAGTGCTTGTGCCAGGATCTAGGCTGTAATAAGAGATATGTCATTTTAAATATTATGTTGGTGTTTATGGAGTGTGTTGCGATGTGTGACCAATATGTGTCCTATACCACTCACTATAGGCAGTAGGGCACTTGACACAATATAAAGGTTATATTTTTAACAATTCATATACACAAATTAGACATGAAATTAATATTACATATTTTGAACAGAAAAGTGGTATAGGGTAAGGTATACTTATAGCAGATTTTTTATGAACTATATCAGTAGATCAAGGTCAGATTAGAAACATACACTTCTCCTTGATCATTGCACAGAGGATGCTTTTTGTTTTCTGTGCTGCTTAAAGTAGAAACATTGTGTATACTCATGCAAAGCACTTTCATACAGATTGTCATCCCCTGTCATGCCTCCTCGGAGGGTGAAGATTCACAACAGCGTTACTCTCGTGACAACTGCTGCTTCGCCCCGGCGCGGACAGTGTCAAATAGAGTGCAGTGTAGCAAAACTTTCTACATGAGAAATCATGAAATTTTATAACTCACTGTATTTCGGTAAGGGTTGAATCTCTGAAAAGTGTGTCATTGTGGGTCTTACCATAAAAGATATTCTCAATTCAATGTTTAGTTAGCTACGGTCCAGGCGGCGTGGCCGGCGGCTTATCATTGAGGGTATCTACACAGCAGTCCTGCAAAGTCTTTGCTACCAATTTTGAAAATGACGATCTTAACATCGCCACAGAGGACACTTGCAGACAGACTTAATTAAACACAACGACAAAACTTCGGACGCATAAATATCATTTTATACCGAAGCTACTGCTTACCTCTCGTAAATAATTGTATATCATTTGAAAGCTTTCAATAACATATGAGATTAGCGACGAGTATATCGACGAATGACAATTATACTTTTACACCGCGCTACCTCCGGTACATCTGAACGTTCGCTTCTAACGAAACACACGTGTAACAAAAAAGGAAGTGACATTACATTTTGAAAAATAAATATAACAAATTAATATCCTTCACATGCGCCGCGCAGGCCGAGGAGCACCCGGACACGCGCGCGCCGCCCCCCGCGCAGCCCCCCGCGCCCCTCGTGTGTTACCGCTCGAACATGATATCGGACACTGATGTGCCTTCCTTACAGACAAAGAAAAAATTTAAATTTAGTATACACAAATCACAGAACGAAATGAATTAAAAATATCCTATATGAGTATATAAATGTCGACGTAGTATCATGTTGTGAGGAAGGGGAACGTGGAATTGCTTGAAAGCTGCCGTAAATGTAGTACGTCGAAGAGATCGGGGACGAATATCGATCAGGGGTTGCGAGTGGCGGGCGTGCGCGGCGCACCCTCCGCGCGGCGCGCCCCCCGTGCGCGGAGTCGCCGACGAGCCGGCAGCGCGCGCGGCCGCGAGCCTGTGCCCTGCCCTGCGCCGCGGCTGTAAACACTAATGCGTATTACATTATTGTAGCGGTTTCTCCCTTAATAATCGTGTCCGGAACGCGGAGACGAGCCGCCATGTGACCTCTCGCCGGCGCGATGCCACCATGAAAATCGATACATTTCACCGTGGAGCACGAGCATTGCATTCGAGTCCACGCAGCGTGTGCAGCGTGTCCGACTGAGCCGGTACTTGCGTTGCAGCGGCGCCGAGCGGGCGGTAGGCGCGCTCCCGATGTTCAATCACAAGCTGCCGACCGACTTTCCAATGCAAACCCTCCGCAAGAAAACCAGCCCCTGCAAATGTGAGTGCTCGCGTTGTACCGTTCGATACGCTTGTCACCTACGATATATTTCTCTGCTCATCTTTTTTTTTCAATATTGTTACGGCCATGCGGTGTTCTAGATAGCGCTCAATGTAACCGACCACGTTAACGCATCGTAGCTGTTGTTGGCCTGTGCACTGTGCGTGCGCGGTCCGGCCGCGCCGCCGGCGACCGGCGGACGTGTCGGGCGGCCGCCGGTCCCATGTCGTAATCGGTGCCCCCTGGTCTTGGACAGAGCGTGTGTTGTGGGCTGGGCGGCGGAGCGGCGGCGCGGCGCGCAGAGTCTAGCTTAGTTCGGTTTGTAAGGAATAATGCAGGTGTGTCACTTCCAGCACCTGCTGCGGCAGCTCGGTGAGTACCCCGCACCCGCCGCCGTCGGCTATGGCCTGCCCGCTTGCTTGCCTGTCTGTGCCCCCGCCGCGCGTCCTTCCGACCGCGGTGCCTTGCGACGCCGCATGCCTACACCTTGCACACCGTCCAGGTCTGTCTTACGAAGTCACTTCAACTGGAGGTCCATTTCATTGCGTTTCATGCATGTGCAACGTATTGGTATTCACGTAGTTTGCATTCGAACTGTAGTTGTAAACATATGCGTTTCTCACGCGCTCCGCGTCAGCGGCTGGCCGGCGATGTCTATATAGAGCGCAGTACGTCACAGTCAAACGCAACAACACCCTTCACCCCGACATTACTCGCTATAAGAAAATACATATGTTAAAGATTAATATGTTCACACTTTGACCACGGCCCGCCGACATCCCTGGCGAGCTACAGAGGACCCCCGCGGCCGGACAGCGCTGACGGCACGGCCTGCCCCCGTGGCCGGTCCCGGGTCCCGTCGGCCGCCGCAGATTGAACCGCCTCTCTCCGTCGCTTCTCTGTACAATGTTATTCGCCGTTTCTGGGTTCTACTTTAAAGTATCACCGACACACTAATCTACTTCTAAGACAACTTCATTACTATAACTATCCATAACGCACTGATATATATAAAACTTTTTGTAGTTACTTATATTATTATTATTATCGCGCTTTTTCCCTCGCCGGGTGTGCAGAGAGCATCTAATGCAGTCGAATGTCGAAAAAAAATTAGATGTGACAAAGTAATAATGATAACCGGAGCGTTCAGCGCGCGTTGCCACGCACCGGGCGCCGCGAGCGCGCGGGCCGCAGGCGCGAGGCGCGCCCAGGCGGCGGCCGAGGCGGGAGACGCTAAATTTAAAAACAGGAAATTCAATCAGGCCCCGCGCGCTGCTCCGCAGCAGCGCCGCCTCCCGCGCCCCCCGCCCGCGCCGAGGCCTGTGTGACTCCTCGATGCGGATTGTTTGTGTTTTTACCGAATTATTCTGCACACAAACAGAACATGTAGGCGCGTCGCCGGCAAATTCGGCCGGTTGTCGTTTTCAGTAGTGGTTTCGTTGTACTCCGCTCGTGTGGTCTTTCACTTTAACATTTGAAATGTTTGTGCGCGTGTCCTGTCCTAGTACATAACTTTTTTAAATACGTGTTTTAAACTGTTGCACATAAAACAACATCAATAATGTAATGTTGAGTAATTCTAATATGTAGTTTCCGGTAAATTTAACACGATATATGCAGAAATAGTAGGTACATTAAACATGAGCTTCAACACACTAACAATTCTGTTCTTCGGCTTTTTTTTGAGAACTCACTGACTAATACTAATATATTGAATTACTAAATTAGTAGTTTGTATTCTTTCATAATTTGTTTTATTGTAATGTTCTTAAATTATTCCAATTTTTTGTTATTACAATTGAACATAACAGCTGTGCTGTAAATTTTTCAAGTAACAAATACATATTGTTGAAACCGGATTACCTCCGTTTCTGTCGAAATATCCCGTATGTGAGTCACGTCCGTTTGGCTTGGACCGTGATCCGGAGGGGTATGTGGTGAGCTGAGGGTACGAAGGTATGTAGAGGCGCGCGCCGCTTGCAGACAAGAACGAGCCCGGGCGGTTCCTCGGCGAGGGCGTGTGCTTCCGCGCCAAGCTCATCGGCGTGCTGGAGGTGCCGGAGGCGCGCGGCGACCGCATGTGCCAGGACGCGCTCGCCGACCTCAAGATGGCCATCCGCGCCGCCGGCGAGCACAAGCAGCGGATCCAGGTGCACGTGGCCATCGACGGCCTGCGGCTGCGCGACGACAAGACGGGGGTGAGTGGGGGGGCTGCTCTCCTGACGTCCTCCATCCATCGGACACGGCTTGCTATTCACTCTTCCACAATTGGCAGGCCCTCCTCGTAGCACTCCTCCGCTCGCGTCTCCCAAAATATAAATTTCAGTTAACGTGAATGATTTGAAGCAGCCGCGCCTCGGCCGAGCTGGGCCTGTACGCTTCTCTCTCTACTATGACACTGGGGTCCTGACGACTATTCATGTATAACTTTTCTCAGAGGTTCAAAACAGTAATTTTCTTATTGCTTATTACTGTACCTATTGCGGAAATATAATAGTTGCGCGGTATATAGTAATAGGCTCACGACCTATTGCCTAGTGGGACGTAAACGTAACTGGCGGAACGTAGGAATCTACTACATTCCTCTGTATACCTCTTGGGGGATTACTGGCGTGAAGTTAGGTTAATACTGTCGATAGCAGCCTGGGAACAGTAATGCTCGTTATTTGCAAGCAATTGATAGGTGTATTGCGGAGCGGAGCCCGCGCGTTCGCCGAGACGACCGCGGCCGCGGCCGCGCGCCGCAGCCGCGCGCCGCAGCTCCGTGGCGTGCGCTACACCGGCCAATAATTAATCTCTTCCTGCACTGTAGTAGTACTGCCGGCACGGCGCCAGAGGGACTTTTAACTATTGTACCCACGCTCGTGCACTTGCACGCCCAGCGCGCGCTCCGCGAGGGGCGGCGCGGCGACGGGCGTGCGCGAGTGGACGTAAGACTCGCGAGCTTCGTCCGCCGACCGCGCGGCAGGCAGCGAGCCGCGGCCGCTGAGCGCGTGCGTCTGCCGCAGGACTCGCTGTACCACCACCCGGTGCACAAGATCTCGTTCATCGCGCAGGACATGACGGACTCGCGCGCCTTCGGCTACATCTTCGGCTCGCCCGACACCGGCCACCGCTTCTTCGGCATCAAGACGGACAAGGCGGCCAGCCAGGTGCGACATGCGTCGAACGAACGACACCACCTGGTGACACGCGCGGTGCACGCCCTTCGCCTTGGACTTTATTATCGTTGGCTCCTCGAGCAGCTTGCGGAAGCCACTGTCGGCCCCACTCGCGTGTCTCTCTGTGTGTGTGTGTGTGTTTATTATTATGGACCAAATTGGATATATACAATTGTCTGGTGCAATAGGACTGGCGCATGCCGTAAGGCGCCCCGTGAGGTGAATATTGGCACATAGTTCAGATAAACTCTGTGTTAATGCACACTATGCTTCAGCATTGAAATTGACCTTTCAACGTCTGAGAATAGGGTTATTGTAGTCAACCACGCCGCGTCCGTCGCGAGGTCGGCGCTACGAGGTCCGCACCACGTGATGCTTAGTTGCATTCAGTAATGAAAACTAGGTTAGTAGAGTACAGGACGCAGAATTCAACTTGTGCGTCACAGCGGAGACACGGTCATGTGGCACGCACGCGTTGCAGGTGGTGATAGCGATGAGGGACCTGTTTCAAGTAGTGTTCGAGCTGAAGAAGAAGGAAGTGGAGATGGCCAAGCAGCAGCTGGAGGGCAAGAGCGTGGCCGGCGGCCTCGCGCGGCCGCCCGCGGGCGCCGCCGCCGAGGTCAAGATCAAGGCAAGCCAACATGTTTCTGATCTTATACATGTACGTTAAACAAATATGTTATCATATCGTTCCGCCGAGACGTCTGCGCAATGGCGGACGGCACGACAGAGACGAATATCTGTACCGAGCGCATGGACCGTATCGGACCCGCGCTTAGCGCACGGGGCGTGGGGTAGTTAATTGCCTTCTGTATGTAGGAGTAATGCGAACAACGTAGGGCACGGCATTGGCCACCTGCGGGCGGTCGCCAGGGGCGCGGTCGCCGGAGGCGCGGTCGCCGGTGGTCAGGGGCTTATGTTTCGAGGGGCCTGTAAGTGTCGCCGACTCGCCCCCGCTCGCGGTGGGTGCTGAAGTAAACGTTGCCAGAAGTAATGATAGTTATGCAAATCATGAGATGGACCTGTGACCTTCGCCGAAGGCAACTGTGGCAGTGGAACGGCGAATAGCTGTAGTTCAGTGGGGATATCTTACAGTTAGCCGTAGATTGTGTTCGTTCCACTGGAACTGATCCGCGACGCGCCTCAGCCCGGAGTCGCCGGGCTCCGGGCGCCGCTTGCACGTGTGTGCGACGGTGTGGGCGCTTTGCTTGTTGAACAGACGACGTCGTCGGGGGGCGAGGGCGCGGCGCCGGCCAAGGCGGCCGAGGCGGGCGTCGAGGGCGGCGTGGCCGAGCTGGTCGACCTCGAGCAGGAGCTGTACTCCCTGCGCCGGGGACTCACGCAGGTCGAGGGGCTCACCCCCTCCACCGACCCGTTCGGAGACTCCTTTATCGTAACCTCGGCACAGGTAAACGAGCCCAACTGTCGCGTTTATTTTAGCTTCGCTTCCACCCGCACAGGCGCTCCGGTTGTATCTGTCGATGTCACGTATCGATCGTATAGTTCGGTGCGACGTTCGCGTGCGGCCATCTCGAGTGAGCTCCTTGGACGTGGACGAGGCCGCTTCGGTGCTTCGCTCCTGCCGCATTCTCGGCCTCCGCCGGCGTCGGCCGCCGACCGCCGGTTACATTTATTAGCACGAGCGACTCCCACGTCAATTGTCGTTCACATACACGAACACGCAACACGGCGGCCGTCGCGCACGCACCCCACTCGCCGTCGAATTCATTTTTTGCACATGCGTCGAAGAAGACGCGTGTCGTTACCGCGCGGAAACTTCCACTTTGCCAATACTGTACGTTAAGCGTGACGCCGCGGCCGCGTTGACGCAGTGGCGCGGGTTGCAGAAGGGGCTGCTGCCGCCGCCGCCGGGCGCGCGCGGGCGGCCGGCGCGCGCGCCGCCGGAGCCCGCGCCGCGCGAGCCCGCGCCGAGCCGCGAGCCGCGCGCCGTGGTGCGTGGTAGGCCGCGCGAGCGCTCCGCTGAGCTGTGTAGTCGCCCGGCATGGCCGCTGCGACCGCTATATCGCGCGCCGGATTACAATTGTTATTTAACTTTATTAAAGTACCCACGCAAGTACGTAAGGGGTGCGCGCCGATGACGTTCTCGGTCGGTTTTCGGAGCGTTTTCACTGAAACGTTTGCTTCACTTTCGACTGCGGAATGTTAATATAAACATTCTAAATTGTTTGCATAAAATTTGATGAAGAAAATAAATATTCATATTATTTTCAGCAAGAACATCCGCTTTAAATTCAAAAAGAATGGAATAAATACATAATGGTAAATTATCTTAGTATTAATAACTGCCGGCCGTCGGCGCGGGCCGCTCCCGAACCGCGGCCATGCGGGGCGACTTTGTTTTTCAGTGTTGTTAAAAACATTGCTAACTATCGCGTTACGAGGGGAGGTCCAAAAGTTCGTAGAATGAAAGGGTTTTAAATAAAACAAAACTATAAATCTATTTTTCCTTTTCAATATAGTCTCCCATAAGCTGAATACATTTATTACACCTATGAATTAACTTTTTTAAACCATGATAAAAATATGTTTTATCTTTTGCCTCAAAATGAGCCAAAAATGCCTCCTTCACCTCATTGTCGTCGGAAAATTTCTTTCCCCTGAGATCTTTTTTTAAATTGGGGAACAAATAAAAATCACTTGGGGCTAGATCTGGACTGTAGGGTGGGTGGACAAGTGATTC
>DWEI01002343.1:0-14539 GCA_018245875.1 Mysoria ambigua | reverse complement strand
CAGAGGAATGCAGAACATTCCCACGATTCACCAGTTACATTTACGTCCCACTATGGAATAGGTGGTGAGCCTATTGCAATGCATCGGGCGCATATCCAGACTCCGAACCACTACTAGAAATTCTAAATTAGATAATTTTGTAGTGTTCGACTCGGGAATAGAACCCGGGACCTCCCTATCGACAGTCGAATACAATATTTATAATGAATAATTTGACGCGTTCGTTTGTTCTCAATGTTCGTACTCAATGAATGCAAGCGAACTGGCATATTTCAAGTGACGCGTATGATGTGTGCTACTTTGTTGGAAATAAGTAATACTGAATGGTATATTACCAAGGCAATATAATAGTACCTGCGAAACGCAAAAGATTCACGCTCACACCATTATAAAGTAATGTTCTCGAATGTAATTTTATATACAACTTCTCGACCTTTGGCATTAGTATGCCAAGAAGAATCGAGAGCCGGTGATGTTACAAAACCGATAGTAGATACCATACCAGGCTTGTCTCTGTACGATGATTTAGTTGAAAATAACTAGAAAGTGCACGATGAAATTCTGTATCATCACACTTTAGTGTGTTGCATTGTGAAAACCTTTAAATGAATGACATGGCAAGTTAGATTGCTACTCACGTAGGTGAATGTGGCTTATACTTCCGCATAGCATAGATTAGTTTGGACTTTTTGTTATAGTTTTTTTTAGATTGTAATTTAGAATTTATCACGTACTCCTTTACCGATTTTAGGTTCCTAAGAAACATTATGTGATATGTTTTTATGTCCAGACGGTGATAGTTAGTAGTGATTTTTGCACTGAAATGTTTTACATCATTTTTTATTGTAACAGGCAGCGTGGCGAATGTTGGACGTGCCTAAAACTTTCTTTCGCGTAAAGATCTTTCTGGAACACTTTCAGATCTACTGTTAGACACCATGTTACTAAAAAGTAAAACGCACATCGAAAACGGTAACTTTCTTCCGCGTTTTCGTGACGATGGCGCGGCGAGAGCACGGTAATGGTTTATTAGTCATCGTTACAGCACTAACATGTTGCTAGAATGTTGGTTAGGATACTTATTGTCGCGATTAAAAATAAACTGCAGTCTGAGTCAAATACTGTCGGTGAAGTAAATAACTGTCGTCATTAATTTTCATGCTACCTATATATGTTTTGATTTTAGATTACTTTCAAAGTTATAATGTTATATTCCGATACTTATTTATTGACTGCCTCGTTGGTCGTATTGTTGCAAGAGTGACTGCCGATCTTTAGATCTCGGGTTCTATTTCCGGGTCGAACACTACAAAATTTTCTAATTTAGATTTTCTAGTAGTGGTTCGGAGTCTGGATATGTGATGCATGGCAATAGGCTCACCACCTATTACATAGTGGGACGTAAACGTAATTGGTGAAACGTAGGAGAGTCCTGCATTCCATTGCCTGCCTCCTCGGGGATTACAGTCGTGATGTTACGTTCGTACACTGTACTCTTGAAACTACTCAACAAACACAAACTTTGCACTATATACAACTATATTTGTAAGGAAAAAGTAAAAGTTATTGGCAGTAGGTACCGTTTTTTTTCCGATACGCAAATCAGTAACAAGTGACACACATACATATATTAAGAACGCTGTCGACATAATCCGCGAAAGTACTCATAAATTTTTCTTGCGTCCAACACGCGCCATTGTTCGTGGTGGATTTTTGTGACGAGGTGTGGAATATATTTACCTTTCTTTTAATGGAAATTGTCGCAGAAAATCCTCTCGCACGTCTTATTATTGTTGTCGAGCAAATGTTTTAAATATTCCAAGACAAAGTAAGCTGAGAATAAGCGAGATTCATGTACATGACTCGAAGACAGAATGTATGCTGGAACTAAAGACTCTTAACGATAATAATGACTCGATGGTCCTGTCGATTGCACGCGCGACTGCCGATTCAGACATCCTGGGTTCAAATTCCAGATCGATCACAATAGGATTTTTCTAAATTAGACATTTTAGTAGTGGTTCGGAGTCTGGGACGTAAGCGTAACTGGTGAAACATGCGAGTGTACTGCTCTCATCTGCCTCCCTCGTCGGTGATTGCAGGCGTTATGTTACGTTCCTGACAATAACTTTGTCCCCGTGCTTCCGTCGGAACACGTCATTTTATTATTTTTGCGCAAATACTTAGATTGTTGAAAACCAAACGGACAATAAGTGAGGTAACACCGCCATTAGTAGATTAGACATTAGCCGAAGCGGAATGTGTATTGGAATTTGTGACTTTCTTCCGCGTTACCGGCGACACGTCGGTGGGCGGGAGTGCCACCGTTGGGAGTGCTCGCGGTGAGCCTCTACATCACGCTTGTGATCGGCGGGCCCACGCGCGCCGCCGACGCCGGCCGCCGCGCGGTTCGCGCTACGATTAGCCTGGCCGGCGATCAGTGCCGGACACACGCCGCGGCCCGCCGCCGGCCTCTAACGTAACTTGCGATTTCGTTTCCCGCTCAATTTATGTAAGTGTAACTTGAAAAAAAATTGATTTCGTTTTTTTCTTTTTGATTTTTTTTTGTGTCATATCAATCATAGCCGTTCCGTTTTGAAGTGCGTGGTGTGTTGATTTTATTTTTATTTATTTCATTTTATCGACGCTGGAGTTTACGACATAGTTCCACTTAACTGGTATTTTTTATTAACCATATTAGTTAATCGCGACGTAAAACGTTCTTTATGATGTCACATAGGTATCTATAAGATTGCAAATATCTTGCGTGAGACATCAAGACTCGACGTTTCAGGCTTCCGTAACTTCGCTATTATGTTTATAAATAGGTTCTTTGTTGTTTGTTGCCAGATACTTTTATAATAATAACTAACATCGATAATACAGTTTTTTTACGGTAGCGTCACGACTGTTTCGCTATGTGTCCTAATAAATGAAAAGTCAGAAAACATTTGTTGATATTTTAAATGTTTTTAGTACTTTAATAACTTATATTAACACTAGAGAATACGCGCGCATTCGATACAAGCAATGAAGTAATGCTATGCATTGTCACATAGTGCATATGGTTTGCGTTCATAAAACATCTTATAAAGAGGTGGTACCAACTATACAAGTGCATCATGACGTTCCAACACGTCTTCCATACCTCAGTAGCGTGTACGGCCAAGATTATATCATCCTCGGCTCGTGTCGCGTCCGATGTATCAAACAGGCTTCTTTTAATGTCGCGGAACATGTCGTCTCGTTCAATTCGCTCTCACGTTTGTCTTGTACCACTCCCGTTTTACATTGTCGTGCAACGCATACCCAGTCTGCCGTCAGCATGTACATGTATCTATTCATTGTATTATGTATTAGTGGACGCTTTACGTGTGTTCATTTCTGTTGTCGTAGACGCCAGCACCTCCGACACGCCGAGAAAGCTCGGCGACGACTCGTCGAGAAAACATTTGTCAGGTAAGCGTCGTCTCTTATGAAAATGTGACGAGTAAAATTGTCTCGTGCGGGTACTCAGCGCATGTTATGTTCATATTGTTTGCGAGCATGAATGTGCTTCGATACGCCCGAATCTGTCAGCGCACAATCATCCAGGCACTGCATTTTATATTTGTACATACTGTATATCCGATACGGAGTGTTCACGTTTTCACCCCCTGTATCATGCTTCTGCACGTGGCGCAGATTTGATAGAAGCCGAAGAGGACGAGGCGAGCAGCAGCCTCCCGGAGCGACGCCGATCGTTTCGCAAGGCATCTAGTAAGTTACGCACAAACTAAAATACGCACGACGCTTTAATATCGACCTGTGAGTCCGCACACTCGTTTAATTATAATATAGAGGTGACATAATGTCTCGCAACAGTATTAATGTCACTCGAGATTGAAACACCTTTATAGCTTTAGTCAGCTCGCACGTGCTGGTGAAGGAATGCTTACTAGATTCGTGTCGTAACAATATCGCATGCCGCGAACTCGGTGATGGAATGGAAGGCATCCGCTTACTAAACTGGCCACTACTGTCAACGCGACGATCAAGGCGGTGTATTAGAGGTGAATATGAATACTGCAACGAATAGTATATATAACACAAAATAATCAGTACCAATAAATCAAATAGAAACAGCATGATGGCGATGTCGTCCAAAGGACAGGAATGCGTTTAACGATCTAAAAACACTAATGAATATATATATGATTAATTGTTTCACAGTGAATTGTAAAATACCACTAACAAATTAAATTGAAATACTTTGTCTCGCGATTTATAATGAAAATATCAATCGATAACAATTTGGACGTGTTTGTTCGTGCGATGATGGAACGCGCGACCCACGCGCATCCGTCGCCATTAAAAATGACATTGGCAGTCACTATTATTGTCTCGAGAAGATCATAATCACAGCGACAGAATTCATCGGTTGTCGCGTCCGGTAACTGAATCAATAAACATTTTCCTTACAAAGTTCATTTATGTTGCAATCATGACGTCATGAGATTCACATGAATACACTCGCTGAAGTCCAATTGTTCAGATCGTTACATATGTCAGCACGCATGCGGTTAGTGCAATGCAAGTAGTGGCTAATCCACGTGCGTGTGTCGATGTGTGTGTGTGTGTGTGTGGCAGCCGGCAGCACGTTGAGCGGCGTCTCCATGGAGGCGCTTTGGGACAAGCACGCGCGCCGCCTCAGCGAGGCCGGCCTGAGACGGTCTTCAGGTAAGGCTCGAGACAACTCCTAAAGCATTCCACGGCAACTAGACCAAAGCACCTTTCGATTTAATTACCCCAAACAATTGACGCTCCGCGGAAGAATTTATAAGTAATGCCCTAATTTATAAATGTTACACGTGTGATCAGAAGTTATAAAATACAGTTTTATATTGTCCAATTTGTTAGGCGGGAAAAAATGTATGCGCGTCGTTTCTTGTTGCGGCCATCGATCGTGTTAATAAAACGTTCAACCGACTGATTGGCCTCGTGAAGACAATATATAACATGCAATAAGGGAGCGCGGTCGTGATTGTCGTGGAATTCTTGTGCAAAAACATTCTGTGTTTCACTTTTATCGTGATCGCTTGCAACTCATGCATCCTGTACGTCGGCTCACATATCAGCTTTAGAGCTATTCGTATCGTCGTATGTTTGTTTAGCTATATTTGGTGTTCGTGCTGTTTTGTGCTTGACTTTTGAGGTGGTTGCAATGCACTTTACATTTTCAGTTTGGACTAGTTCGATGTCGACCCTTGCATTGGTAAAGTCAAATGCAGTTTGTTCCTTTGTTACCGTAGCGAAAGTCCATCTGTTTACTGCAGTAACGTAAGAATATGCAAACCGGAATGCAAATCGCCTCATGACGGCCAATGCACTTGCGCACGGTCGTATTCAAGTCTCGCACGTTGTGAAATATGTGATGAGAATAGGAATAGTGATTGAAACGAGGATGTCCATATTCAGTGGGCAGTAAATTTGCCCTTCTATAGGAGTCACTTTCTTCAGTCGACGTTTTCTCTTATATGTAACATCGTTATGCATTTTATGTGTATGTTCATTGTTGTTATTAATCAATTGTACTATTTTGCAGATCACAGTGTTGTGTTGACGGAAGATACGGATAGCTTTATAATCGGCGAACGTGTTTGGGTGGGAGGGACAAAGCCCGGGCAGATAGCTTACATCGGAGAAACGCAATTCGCTCCTGGCGAATGGGCGGGCATTGTTCTTGATGAGCCTATTGGTAAACAATCGTACAACAAACAATACGTTACATGAGTAAGTAATGCTTTAGTGCGTGAGGAAAAATACCATGATTGTTTCCAGGTAAAAATGATGGTTCAGTGGCGGGGGTGCGGTATTTCCAATGCCCAGAAAAGCGGGGCGTGTTTTCTCGACTAACGCGATTAACTCGTGAGCCCATTATCTCCCACGCCCCTCACGATGCCTCGCCAGTTTCCGACGCTGGCAGCGTTTTCGAACGGCCACCCTCCGGCAGCGCCCGACCAAGGCGTACTATGTCTCCTAACGGTAGCGTTCGTAGCATTGTCAGCAGTAAGATGAGTAAGTGTTAAAATTACACAGAAATTGATCTTTGGTCTAGAATAAACGTAGTAAAGAAATATGGGACCAAAAATATATTACACTTTAATGAACATTTTAGATGCTTCTATTTCAACAACCACCAACGGTGAACTCCGAATGGGTGACCGTGTCATTGTGTCGAGTAGCCGGGGCAGTAAGGCGGGCACGCTGCGCTATGTTGGCGTCACCGAGTTCGCATCCGGCGTTTGGGCTGGCGTAGAACTCGATGATCCACTTGGGAAAAACGATGGCTCCGTAGATGGGAAGAGGTATAATGTGTGGTCTTGTCTTTGGTCGGACATACAGCACTATGATCCTAATAAATGATAATATAACAACTCTGAATAAGTCACTTCTGCTTTTGTGGTTAGTGATGAAATCTCAAAAACTTTCAGGTATTTCGAGTGTGCGCCTCGCTTTGGCCTGTTCGCCCCAATCTCGAAGGTGTCCCGTTCTCCATCGAACCGCAAGCCGGGCGCGTGTGCGATCCACAGCAATGGACGCGCGACGCCGCTCCGCCGTTCAAATTCACGCGAGTCACTGACGTCCCTGGGCACATCGATCGCCTCGTCCCGCGTGGGGGTGAGACTCGGGGTGACGTCGCTGGGCGCTCAGGTAGGCTAGCCCCGCGCGCGCTCGGCCGAGTCCCGCCCACTGCGATCCCCGCCACCCGTGCGCCCGCACCGCAGCGCGCCCAGCCTGCTGGACAAAACTTTACTCGTCAAACACGTTGAGTACGACCGCTGCGCCATCATCGCCCTGCCCCCGCCGAAGGTCTACTATGATATAATATTTCGTAACGCGAAAAAGGACGCGATGATTCCTTGCCAGTTAAACGAGAAGCTCCCGAAGTCGTGGAGATGTTCGGAGAGCGCGATGAGTTTCGATACGCGGTCGGAGCGGTCGCGGCGCAGCGTGTCGAGCGGCGGCAGCGGGACGGTGTCCCGGCCGCGGTCGGCGGGCGGCGAGGTGGTGCGCTGGGGGGGCCGGCCGGGGGCCGTGACGAGGGCCAGCCGGGGCCCAGCTACGGACATGTTTGTGGACTTACCGCCAACGCGCACTCACTTCTCGGGCTTCGGAAAAAGCTACCATTTCTCTTGCGTGTCGCCCTTTCAGTTCACTTATCCGTATGTCGTTTACATTTAAGCTCCGCAGTACCTATTAAAGCCACATGCTATCAGTTTCCTTTTGATAGTCTTTTAGTATATCTACTAAACATTTTTCTTGCTATATAATGAAAGTCCAAATAAACGTTCCTGCACTGTACACTGAAAGAAAACGGATGCTGCGAAACGTCCAATTTAGAGATTAAGGAATCCGTAGAAGGCTGTGATATTGTTGTCGAGCTTGAGAACTTGGCAAAATTGCATTTCAATACTATACATAGTGCACCAAATTATACACGTTGTAAAAAAAAAAAAACATTAATGTCATATACCTTTTTATAACGTTATCAATCCTATTAATCGCAAGGTATTTTATGAACACTTATCGTCCAACTCTCGCTGAAGTCTACTATTTATCCAATATTTACATGTAATAATTACAGCGAAAATTATACAATTTAATGCAAATAGATGAGATTGAGAGAGGTGCACGCAAAAGTGATGGTAGGGTAAGTGTAGTGTTCGCTTGTCGTTGCATGGGCAAATTTGATTTTTTTTTGTTCGGTCTGTAGCTGGCACCCTTTGGTTTGGCCCTTGTGTTAATTTATTTTTTTTATTTTAATAAATTTTAGTTGTCGATTTTACGTTTCGTTCATTCGTTTATTTTGCTTTGCGGTTTCTTAACACGCATTTGAGTATATAGTCACATGTGCGTATGTTAAAATTTTCTATTCACTTTAATATTATCATAGAAATATTTTTTTTCTTATTTTTTTCATACGCACAAATTTTAGTTATCATATCAGCTTATGAAGCTTGTGAGTTAATGTTAATATTTCGACATTTCCATTAGACTGCAATAGTGATTATCATATTTATTATTATTGCAATTTTGCCATTCCTATATAATTTCTGACTGTGATATTATTTTTAAGCTCACACTCCAATTACATGTATATTTATTTTATATTATTGCTACCGGCTTAACTATAATCTCAACTACATAAAAGGTGGATACTAAATACAATGTATGTATTTACATATTTTTTTAGTTTTTATTATTTGATCAACATATTTGCCAAAGATGATGAAATAATTTCATTATAGTCGTAATAGTGATTTTTATTTATTTCTCATTATCGAATATAAATAAAGCAATTGAATGAGATTGTGCATCTATGCATCATAGGAGACAAACATTCACTCAGCTCGTACAATACATTGTAAGCATAATAATAACAAATTGAATGAGCCGACTATTTTTATCTGTCCCGTCCGGTCATGTAATAAGTCACATGGCATGACTGTGGTTTTTTTTTAATAATTTGCATTATTCAATCAATCTACTGCACGGTGTACTAAAACTGCTCTAGGATTTACTTTATTTTTGATCGTAGTCGTGTCTAACATTATGTTGAATGTAAATCTCTTCGCCCCTTTCTGGAATGCCTTGAGCATTGTTTTTTATCATTTTAGCGGCCTTACGGCTTGGGATACGATTTAATTTTCATATTCAAAAGCGACCATTCGATATTGTATACAGTTATAGATTTTTCGAATCGATTTAAACCGCTGATTGGTATGCGAGACGTGTTTGACTCGAGACGCGCTAGTTTTTCCCATCAATATTGTCCAGCTTGCTGTATTGAATATTAATTGTGATATAATGTGATCAGTTTCTATGTAGATTGCATGGAAATTTGAGTCAGTATACGAGACACTGTCTTCTGAAACGCTTGAACCTCGAACACAATTGACATATGCCGCAGCGGTATATGCCATGGCATTACTAGTTGTCATATACGGTAACCGCACTCGCAAAACAACATCGTAGCACTAGTAGTTGGTAAATACCGCTGCCGTAATCGCAAGCCGTAACGCCGTAGCACTGGTAGTCCTTAAACACCGCAGCCGCAATTGCGAGCTGCGTCGCCGTAGCACTAGTAGTCTTTAAACACCGCAGCCGTAAATGCGAGCCGCGTAGCCGTAGCACTAGTAGTCTTTAAACACCGCAGCCGCAATTGTGAGCTGCGTCGCCGTAGCACTAGTAGTCTTTAAACACCGCAGCCGCAATTGCGAGCCGCGTAGCCGTAGCACTAGTAGCATCAGTAGAATTGTTTAGTACACCGAGCGGTGGGAATTGAGTGCGTGCCTTAACTCGTGTTGTGTTCCCCCATGCGTGTTCCCCGCACTGTCACTAACGGCACCGCAGCGCGTGGGCGGTCCGCGGGCTTCATCCACCCCGGTCTCGGCGAAGAACGCCCTCCAGGTACAGTATCCCACTATTGCCGCGAGGTAAATTAATTTCACGCGAGCAACGGCGGTCCTGTGCCTCGCGTCAAAAATTATAAGTCGCATTTCGTCGAATGTGTAAACATAAGATCGTGAATTTATTTATTGTGTACTATTGAGTTATGTACTATCGACAACTGATATTTATCGGCACAAAAACACACAGCGCCTCACTCACAAAGGTTGCACTTCATTAATGCAAATGAATTCGCACCTATGTATATTCACTGCTATAAATGAAAAGAAAATATACACTGTAATTACATCAGCGGTGACGTACTCGCCACCCACATGAAATGTATAATTTTATAAATGAACACCTGTTATGAGAGTCGCATTACACATTCCTCGAAGTGAAGCCTCCAATACATTGCAGGGTGTATGTAATTATAACTTCGTTTTCGTTGGAACTACATCCTGGTAATGTCGGTTTTTGAGGCTGGGCACACGGTCGTCGGGTCACGTGGTGTTGATTTCCGTGGGTATGTGTGGGGACTTCCGTTTCATTATTAATCGCATTGTTCGAATTATTTGAAGTGATGTATAACGATGACCATTTAATTGTAACGTTTTTAATGATTTTGTGTCGATTGTCGTTTTTAATGATGTAACATTTTAACATTCTGTAAGATACATTTGTGACTACGCATTGCATCGATTAATTGATGCTTAGTGTAGGGACAACGATATATACCGCGCACACTTTAGTACAAAGAGTTCAGAGACGTTTCTCGATCATGTTCCGACGACGCACCTGGTACTTGATAACAATCTCGATAAGGAACAAAGCATTTGATTTGCAGAGGCAAAACTGTGATACTGTTCGGCTTTTTATAACTTTTCAGTTTTTTTTTTGTTTTTCCGTTTATGAATTAGGCTTACGACGTTTGATTTTTGTTATCGTTTCGGTGCGATTTATTTATTATCGTGTTTATGAATTTGATATATTTTGTTTATTTATGTATTTTTTTACATATTTTTTTTAGTATTTAAATTACTAACATTTATCCCAGTGCCTGTAAGATTGATGATATTCATTAGCGTAAGTACTGACTCCGACGCGATCATTCCTTAATGTTAGATTATTTTAATTAATATAATCGTACTTCTTTGAAATTACTTAATACTTATATATACATTTAAATATATATACTTACTGCTCGTAGAGTAACTTAGGCTTAGGTTATTAAAACTATTGTTAAACACGACTAAGTACATATGAATAATTGATTTTTTTTTCTTCAATTAATGAACATATAAAGGTGTGTTTTTATTAAATATTGTAACTTGAAATACTTTATGTACTATCCTCTACTTCTTGTAAGTGTATTGTAAAGTATCAATAAAATGGATTATACACAACTAACTGGTTTTGTTTTATTGCACTAATACTGCTGTAAGATTGCTTGTGATGTGATGGCATGCTGGAATGTGCACAGGGTCTTTTAGATAAGAAGGTATCAGAGTTTTGAAGAGTTTTTCGTATAAACAATTATGATATAAAAATTTATTATTTATTATGTAATGTTTAATTCTTTAATTAAACAATTTACTATAATTTATTATTTAAATTTCGTACATAAAATACAATTATGGTCTGCGTAATTAAAATTTCTTGGTGGTACCTATGTGGTAGGTACCATTCCTTCTGATTTTGACCTTTACAAAGGCAGTTGTTGTTTTGTTAAGAAAAAAAAACAAATAAATTTTTATTTTTTCTTTTTCAAAAATTAAAAAAAAAAACTTAGCTATTATATTTCAAATAATTATTTTTACCAAGCAAAAGGACAATTGTCTTCTTTGATGATTTTAACCCTGTACAATCGTTAAACTTCGACGAGTTAATGTATATAACGTATTGGCTGTAGATAATATGTGTAATTGTATATTGTATATTGAATATAAAAATAATTTTGAAACGAAGCACATAAGGCCTGTAAGGTTAAAAATGCTTGGCAGCGGGTGACTCTGTCTATGGTGACTATCCCCTTCAAGGATGCTAGCGAGATGATGTGATAATAATAACTACGTGTAATGTTAGATGCTAGAATTTTTTTTTTTGGAAAAACCTTACGTTTTCAAAATGCGCTTGAATAGTCGATGACTGTGTATAGGCATCGCTATTAAGGGTTTTCTCTATGACTGTAAAGTAATATTTTTTTATATAATACAGGCCTCGTTGGTCGTGTTGGTTGCAAGTGCGACTGCCGGTCGGGAGGTCCCGGGTTCGATTCCCGGATCAAACAGTACAATTTTTTTTAATTTAAATTTTCTAGTTGTGTTTCGGAATCTGGATATGTGCCCGGAGTATGACAATAGGCTCACCACCTATTCCATGCTGGGACCTAAACGTAACTGGTGAAACGTGAGAGTGTTATACATTCCTCTGCCTACCTCTGCGGTGATCACAGTCGTGAAGTTAACGAATAGAATAGTTCAGTAGTTTTCAGTTTTTCGTTATGACATCATCAAGTAATGGAAAATTTCAATAGCTCCTTATTATTCCTTAACAAAAAACTATATTCTAGAATAAGATTATACAATAAACATTGACAAATTGATTTTGAGTAGGTGGTACTGTTGAGGATTACTAGTGAAATGAGAAAGAGCATGCTCTGTTGGTTTAGACTCGGAGAAGGTATGAAAAAATAGATTTATATTACGAATATTACTGTGTGACAAATGCCCAATCGCTTTGTTGCGCGGTCTGCCTAGGCATAGCTGAATGCCCATCCGCCGACTGTGAGCAGTCCAGGCAGTGCAAGGAGCTGTGCTCCGTGATCAAAAACAAATACACCCGGCCTGGAAATTTTGGACGAAACCCTCAGGGAGGTCTGTCCTGCAGTTGGCAATTCGCTGATAATGATGACAGGTGACGAAGTAGATCAGACCAGCGTCTTTATATGAAGATAGATATGACACGTGATGTCAGTAATGAGGTATCTATCACAGCCTGCCCTCACCATGCAGGAACTATAATAAACTGTAGTCTTAATTTGCAACTATAAGGACGTATTCCTGAATTGCTAATTACTAAGAGTAGTTAATTATAGGAAGAAACAACCCATTACAGCTAGTTAGGGTAATTGCATGGCTGTGGAAAATATACGATACGTTGAATATTATTTAACTGGAGACTTGGCTTTAATAGCTGCTTTTCTTTGAAACTCCACTAGACAATTTATATACTTAATGGTATCCCGTATTAAAATAATTTAAATGTGGAGGATTCGCGGCAGGTCTGTATAGATAGAGATATTGGTCACTCTGTGCTCTCTGCCTACCCGTACGGGACCCGGCGTGAAGATATGTATGTACGTAAATTAATTTTATTATTTGTTTCGTTTGTCTATTTAGTTCACCTCACGTTTCTATTTTCTGATGTGGCTTTGATTGGAAAATCCTTAAAGGAAGTTCTTGAAGCACTTATTTCGATTAGATTTCAATTATTAAACCTTCTCGATGCCCTACAGGGTTGTTAAAACTTTCATATATCCACCAATTATCAGTGTAATAGTTTCAAGGAGCAAACTTAAATTCAATCCTCCACAATACGGCCAACCCATCCAAATGCTGCACCAACATTCGTTATGTTCTAATAAATAACTTCTTTTGTCACAATTGTGTGTGTATCGTATAAATATTTATCTTTTAATTATCATCATTTTTATTTCGGGTTATAACGCTGTACAATGTTAGACACAATTTTCATTATAACACATTTTCAAGACGAAAGAAATTAAGAGTGATTTCTTTTTGTGTAAATCTATACTTTTTGTTTCATAAAAGTGAATTTGTCTCTAATGATAATAATATATTGAATATCGATAACTGTTAATGGATACAATAGCTATAAACCACTTAAATATAAATCGATAAATATAAAAAGAACAATATAAATTATCACTCCTATTAACAATTCTAAGCACACAGTAACATGTGATTGTATGTTGTATATCTTCATTCAAAAAAATGCATGAACATACACATTTTAAATGGTTATTTTGCTTAACTTGTAAATTCTAACAATAACTCGATGTACATATTCGTGTCCGGTGTGTGGCTATAGACTCACCCCCTATTCGTGGCAGAGTTTAAAACACTCCTCTGTCTACCTCCCCGGGGATTATAAGCATGATGTTGCGTTTCATCGTCAGCCTATTCTAGCTCACTGCTGCACGTAGCCTTCCTCTAAGGGGTGCAATAATCCCCTCGCTGGGCATTCGGTATTGGGATCGTAGAGTACAGTAAGGCAGACAGCGCCCTAACGCCGTAACGCGACCAGGGATGACGTACGCCCTTGTAGCTTAAGCTGTTCCATAAATAAATAAATCTGGTAGGGGCGGGCTAAGTCGCCTCTCACGACACCCCATGTCTCGACGCGCGGTCGGAAAGGTATTGTAACTGCACCCCCGAGACCTTTATTTTTATTTTTGCCTAATCGAGCAAAGCCCTTATATATAACGACTAATGAAATTTTCTTTTTAGAAGTTTAAACGATGTTTGATTTTGTTACGTCATTAACAAGTCACACTTTCCAATTTCTGACCTTTGTCCCTATACCCGTTTAGTTCTTGTCCATTCTACTTTGAAAGGCGTATTGGAGAACGCGACCAAAAAATCATACTAGAATGCTGCTGTTGATAATTAATAATAAGTTTACGAAATGTGCTATTGAACGCAAAGGTATTAGTAGAAACGAAATGTATAGAATATAAGTACGGATACATACTTTCTGCTTAAAGAGTCCTTATAGGTAAGTCGCAATGATTAGCCAGACTCAAATATAAGCGTAATAGTGAGCCTAATTGATCAAACTTTTATCTAAAATAATATATCCCCACATGTATTTAAACTTTATTTTCAAACACGCGGTCGTTTCCACGAGAAATAAATTCGCTTGTCTGAGATTATTTCTGAATATTTCATAAAAGACTCCATATAAGATAAATTATTAATATTCTCATAAAGAAGTAACTGTTGTTATAAAGATAACAATGAAAACTAATATAAATCATATTTTATTGTTATTTGCAAATAAACGAGTTTTAACAAAATTGTGG
>DWEI01002342.1:0-14539 GCA_018245875.1 Mysoria ambigua | reverse complement strand
CCAGATTTTTTTTCTAGTAGAAAATTTTCTAATTAGAAAATTTTGTAGTGTTCGACCCGGGAATCGAACCCGGGACCACTCGATCGGCAGTCGCATCTGCAACCAACACGACCAACGAGGCAGTACATATTACATAATGCCTCTTTTATATTCAAGACTCTTATCACACAGTTCAGGCGACTACTAATCTAATTATAACTTATGGTCTTTACGATGTAGACGATCGGGTATCGGTATCACCCGAGACAACTGCGGCCATCGAAATTAATGATGAATGATTGTAAGATATACGTTGTTTTATGAAAGGTAACAATGCAAGCTTTTCAGTTTATTAAACACTAAAACGCTAGTAGGAAATTGAATTTTCAGTTGATCAAGCGCTTAGTTAAGTTTATTAAGCACTTTATTAAAAAATCAGCTTTTCAGTTTATTAAGGACTAAAATGCTATTAGGAAATTGAATTAACTTTTCTACCTAACTTTTGTAGTTTTTTTGCGCTTATTGCTTCCTTTCATAATAATATTTCAAAACAGTATTTTTATTGAAGTATTAATATCTTCAGAACTCTTAAATATTTTCGACCAATTTGTAAGTTCGAAGAAAAAAATGTCAACAATGTAATATTACAAAAAGTTTCACTTCAGATAGCAAACAATTTATCTACTTATTACTGTCGTATGATACTGGTGAATTTTAGATACTTTATTTTGTGGGATCAAATTAAAGAATCAAAACAGAAAAACAATACCAGAATAAATTCGTATTTTTGGTTTTGGCTTACAATTAAGTCTAAAAATAAATTAGTTATTTACAAAAAAAATACCAAAAAAGTCAACAAAGCTATAACGAGAATATTTAAATTACTGATGTTAGTGCTCGATCTTGAAGCCGTAGCTCTTGCCGTCGTGTTGTGCGCCTTCAGAGGCGAAGTCAGCGTTTTTTCCGTATGAGGACTGACCTTTTGCGTTTCCCGAATGACCGGCGCCGTGCTCCTCCCCGGATTCCTTCTCGTGATGACCATTTTTTCCATAACCAGACTCGCCGTGTCCACTTTCATGAGACTCTCCCTTTTTGTGCCCGTCACCTTCTGACCGGTGGTATTCGTGTCCGTTGCCGTACTTATGGAAACCGCCTTCGTATTTGTTGCGGTCATGAAAGTCATGATCTTTCTTTTCTTCGTCTTTGTCATAGACTTTGTGAAATCCACCTGTCTCCTCGCCCTCACTGTGCGCGGCTTTGTGTCCATGATCTCCGTCGTTATATTTGTGACCGTGGGCATAATGCTGGCCATACCCGTCGGCATCGTTGTATGCCTTCTTGTAACCGTCACCGGTAGAAGTGTAATAACTTTCGTATTTCTTACCGTTGTAATCTCCGGCATCACCTTTACCGTAATTGTGTGTTGCTTTAAACCCCTTGTATGCTTTATCTCCTTTCGCGTGATGTTCATCAGAGCCGTGTTCTTTGCCACCACCATATCCGTGATAAACTCCGTCTTCGAAGTGCCCTAATCCCTTCAGGTATTCATCGAAATTGCTTTTATGGTTAGCATAATTTTTTTCGTAATCTGCGAAGATTTTGCTGTAATCTTCGTCCGCTATACCGTCTTCTTGGCCGTCCTCTTCTGATTTTTCTACAACAGGAGCAACATGTGCTTCGCTGGATTCAGACGCCGCTTTGTGATCATCGTTCTCTTTAGCGTAGAACGGGCCAGCTGCTGCCGGGATCGGTGCTGCGTAGGCCTGGGGCTGCTCGTAGAACTTTTTCAGGTGCTCCATGATTTCGCTTTCATCCATATGTGTTACACTCGCCGGGCCGTTACTCTCTTTTTTATAGAGGTAACCAGTAGCTGCCGGCTGGAGATCCGATCCAGTGGTACGGACCATCACCATCCTCTGCACAGTCTCCCGCATCTTCATGCAAGAGCCGCATGCTGTGAAAAGTAATAAAAAAGCGACAGCGCGCGTCATGATCCCGCGGGCGCGTCCAACAGTAATGACCACGGGGTAAGGCACAAACACTTATATAGCGAACATGGTACAGTATCGAACATTGACATTCATAAATGGCCCGAATCAATCGCTCTCTAGATTGAGCAACGGTCTTCTGTGTCAATGATAATGAAAAACCCTGTATAATTTTGTGCGGTGCATAGCCGCGCATTTAATGGGCGGCCCACAAAAAGACATATCAGAACTTGTAGATTACCTTGTTGTCAAATATCGAAGGACGTAAATCGGTTCACGTTTCGCATGAACTTTGCACGATACAAAAGAAAATCAAACAATTACCTACTTACCTGGCAAATATAAATAGCTGTTGTTATATTGAACCGACATTGTGTTAAAAACGCGACTCTGAATGGTTTGTTTTTTTACAGTCACATTTTATTACTGACCTAATATAAATTGTACGCAAATATTCAAGTACCATTTTATTTCGATATATAATAAATAGTAATTAATAAACTTGTACACTTTAATACATAAAATTCATTATGTAATCGCTTGAACCAAATGTTAGCTTTAATGTAATAATCATAATCATAATCTATTATATTATCGTATATTAATGAATAATTATTGTCATAAGCGTCAGAGCAGTATAACAAAAAACATAACAACGCTCAAAGTCACGATAGTCAATTTCTTATGATGAAAAAGTTGCTAAAATATCGCCATGTCACCAGTCTTATATATGTATAATGGAATAATCGTCACTCGCCACGCCACGGGCTTATATCCAAAGTTGGAGCCGTAGCTCGAAGTTCTTAGTAGTAAACGTAAAATTTGGAATTAGAAAAAACTAATAATATTTCACATGAGTATTTAAATCCGAGATCTCAGTCACAAGACTCATCCCGCAGTTGCACTTACATCCACTTTAAAAACGATGCAGCTAGCAACGATTAAGTTGTTTAGTTTGCCTTTTTATATTGCTATTGGTCTTGTCTGACACCGTCGCGTACAACTCATTCTTGATACAAGTTTTATGTGTATTTTAAGAGACAGACAATGTACATTGTTACTTGTATAACTCTAGTGTTCTGATATATCAAGATATAATAAGATTAATGCTAAGCATTAAAGTAAAAAAAACAACATTTTGACATGTTAAAAAATGCTTTTTATTTAGATATTTCCATTAATTGAATTATAAAAATACGAGTAATCCCATTACTACAGAATCCGTTAGCGATTTCTATAACTGGTGTGATTTTTAACTTTCTTATGAATTTTTATGTGTGGTGCTCTTTTCGCTTTGATTTTTGCAGTTTCATCTTGATTTGTGTAGTTCCATGTCATTTTGTTACTGAACTCGCCATTGGCCGGTTCGGCTAGAGGGTTGTCAATTAAAATTTCACGTTCATCTAAATGTTCTGGATTCATTCTATAAAATAGAGCATACGGTGCATCGTTTGCATCAACAATCTCGTCAGGGTTGCCAACTACTGATGAAAGTAAATTTTCCGTGTGTTCCTTGTTACTATTTTTGTCTTTTTGTATAAACTTTATGTTATCGTAAGCGGAATTGGATGCGATGTAGTAGTTAGGCATCATCGGTTTATTATTTGATGTGTCACGTTTCTTACCGTCCACGTTGTGTGAATTCAGATCTGATTTTCTTTCACTTAAGTTCTGCGATGGTGTTTTAATATCATGTGCGGTAGAGGCTTTGTGCATAACTTTGTCCTTGATTCCAAAACCAGGAATTGGTGGGTTATATTTCGATGATTGATGAACGTTTTGTTGATTGTTACTCTTAACTTGGAGCATCCTTTGATCTTTAGACACTAGAGCTCGATTTTCATTGTTTGCCACGAAATTAGGTTTCATTTCATATTTATTTTCAATATTTGTAATATATTCGCGTTGGTTGTTATAGTACGTATTTTTAGGAATGTAACCTTTATATTCTGAAGGAGTAGTTCTTTCTTTATCTTGGTATCTGTCATCGATTTCTTTTGTTGTAGGAGCACTTACTTTGTATTCATCGTTGATGGCACGGATCTCTTCACTTTTGTTAACTGTGTCTCTAGCATTTGCAGTATTTCTATTAACCTTTTTACTTCCTATAAAATTTAGGTCTGGTTTAGAGGGAGTTTTTAGGACGCTGAAGTGAGAGTCAATGGCGTGTTCGTTCACCAGTTTCATATATTTCTGATTGTTGCTACCAATATAATATTTCTTGTGGCTATTCACTCTGTTTTTGTACGCTCCAGTGCTGCCGATTGCTGCCAAGTATCCCGCGGCAGGGCTCTCACCGAATATGTAATACATAAATGCTGGTGTAACTGTTATCAAGTAAAGAAATATCGACACGATCTTGAACAGTATCTTCATGTTCACGGCTTTGAAGCGAATGATAAAAACTCACGTGAGTTTGTTCTTATAAACTTCACACGCGTCGTGTTTACAGCTAGATGTGTGTACAAAAGAACGCATAAACAAATAAACAAATATCTTGTGGCATGAATAACTGACTATTATCTATAGGTATATTAAACTGAATTTTTCAACATGCAGTGTTGATTTAAAGAAAGAGCAATGAGATAAAAAAACATTGAGATGACATTAAACATATTCTAATTACAAGCATAAAATTATTTTTAATTTTTTTTAACACATAATGCCATAACTTTTACGACTTCTATGGTTCTTATTCCGCTACTGTTGTATATTCCGACAAGTAGGGACATATTTTAAAATTATAATCACATTCATACTACATATTCTGGACAGCGGAACCCTGATAATAACATAAATATAATTGAGTTATGAAAATATCATCTACTAATCAGTTTACAATATGTATTCATACATTGTTTTTAATCTGCCGGAGGTATTAAATGTAACAATATTTTTTGTTTTCATTATAAAATATAACAATGCGTTCTTGCTAGTCGCTAGCTTATCCCGCAGTTAGCCACAAATCACCAATATGAAGATACACATGATATGGGTGATTATGGTTTATTGCATAATTGCACGGTGCTCTCGATTGGTACAAAGAGTGACAAGTAAACCAAAAGGTGACATGACGTCCTGCGAAAACATCAAAGATATATCAAATACTGGGGAAGAATCAGATGGCCCTGAAATTATTCATTTCTCCAAAGGAATAATACGTAGGCCGCGACATGATCATATTTTAGAAAAGAAAAATATTACGAATAAAAATGTCAATTCACAAGATAAATCGAAAGTAACATCCATAAATAAAATCCCTAAGTATAAAGAAATAGATAGCGAAGAAGATTATGATTCCAAGCAGTCGAAACCTAAATGGCCATCGAAGCATGCTGATTCGATTGAACATGAGGATGAAGACTTTAGTTTAGATGATTACGACTTCGATGTAAACCATGACGAGTTTATTGGCAGAGGCAAACCTTTAGAACCGCGGTTAGAACCGAAAGAAATAATACCAAGATCGAAACTTAAAGCTCTCCGTAAGACTAAGCGAACTCCAGTGATAGGCACAGTAACCAAAATTATAGAGCAAAAGCCTTTTAATAAACAAACAAGAAAAGCAGCTGATAAGATGAGAGATGACGATTACAACCACTTTTCATCTACGACGGTATCTGTATTTGAAGGAGATTTACCAAATGGTGATGAGGACTCAAATGATGAACTCGAAAGCAGTAGTGAATTTCATGTATTTATTAGAAATGCAAGGTCATCGTGGAACATAGGCACCTACGTAGATAAAATAGGTGAAAAAACTAGTGCGTTCGTAACTAAAATTTTGAGCTTTTTACCACTGTTTCCACAAGTACCAGAATACAAGAGAGCAGACGAATCAATTCAATGATCAAGATAAGTAAGGAATTGAACTGAAACACTACGTGAATTGAAAATGATGCAACGATCTATATTGTTTTTGTAAAATTTTTTTAAATTATGGATATATACGTGATTGAATAAAGCTTTGTTCCAAATAAAACATATATCATATTGACATTTCATTTAATTATAAAAAACGTACAAAACATAAATTCAACAGGTTAAAGATAACAAAGAATAACATTTGAATTCAATTTAAGATAATAAACAAATCAAATACATAAATGCTTTTTGAATTGCATTGAATTTTTTCTTATATTGTTATAATTAATTTCTAAATTAATCAAAATAATTAGCATTGTTGCTAAGTGCTGCTTTCTTGGCAATGTCTTTGTAGTGGTCGATTTCGCTGTAATCTCCTTTACGTTTCTCATTTTCTTCTTTATTGTCTTCATATATTTTCTTGACAGAATTTCCTACACTTGTAAATAAATTGCCCTTATTTCCTTCAGCCGCAACAGCATTAGAATGCAATAATGCGTGAGAGCCACCAACGTTAAATCTCGATCCGCCATTTTCCTCTGCGTGTGCTTTTCTATGTGTATTGTCATAAAACTCCTTATCTTCCTGATATTCGTCCTTGTGGTAGACTCTGTGAAAACCTTTTCTTTTCTCACTTTTATCTTGATTCTGTTTCAGCATTAACTTTGTATTTTTGTTATTATTTTCAGAACCAAATTTATTGGCAAAAAAGTCAACAAAATCTTTAAATCCACTTCGATGGTGTCCCTCGTAACCGTGTTTAGATGTTTGATCGTCTTTCTTTTGATTGCTCTTATCATGTTTGCCATATGTTTGATTAATATCATAAGATTTATTATTAAGAATTTCGCTATCTGAATTTTTAACATTATACGTTTTACCTGAATAGTCGCCACCTTCCTGTTGTTTCTGTGGATACTTATTGTAATCTGAACGTCTGTTAAGAAAGCGGGTATCGTCTTGATAAGATAGTCCATGATCAAAATCTTCGGCCCACGTAAAATCTTTGAAACTCATAGGATCTTCATCAGTATTTCTATCAAAATAATCATTAAGAACAAAAGAAAAAAATGGTTGGTTCCCATAAATTGGATTATCGGTAGTTATTGGTTCGTAAAGTACAGAATTAGTAATAGGCCCCACTTGATTATGAGAACTGAAATCCTCTTTATTTTTGTACACGGGAACAATGGACGTATCAGCGCCCAGGAAACGTTTATCTATTGCCTTTTTCATTGTCTCCGTGTCTCTAATTTGATATTGATAGGGTCCTCCTTGATAAGAATAGGGCCATCCATTGTAGGTGTTCCTAGAGTCAGTTCTCAAATCTTCGTCGTCGATTCTAAATTCTCTTTCGGTTCCGTAATTTACAAACAACTCCCTTAAAATATTCGCAGCCGGCTCGTTATGCTTTATAGTTTTTACATGGTCTTCGACGGCTACCGCTTCTTTCTTTGGTAGACATTTTGATTCTGCCTTTACATGCTCCTCACTCTGTTTACTGTAGGGTAAGGGAATTCCATATTTGTATTCGTCACCTGTACAATTAAGTTGATCACGTTCAGTTGTATCAGATATAATAATTACACGATCTTGGCCACGATCTTCTTTACTTGTAACAGAAGTGTATTTTTCTGTCGGTTTTTCGTACAATTTGTCAAATGTATGTATTTTTCCTGGTGCTTTGCCGACTCTACTGTAAACGTAGCCGGTTTGGATCGGGTGCGCGTTGGATCTGGATTTTTTAGTAACGTACGTCTGATGTTCAAATGATTGCATCTCGAAACTGGCTCGGGAGACAACACAGAGTAAGAGAATTACACGTATCATTGCTGACTACATACGACTACATACGCACGTTAAAACACGGACTGTGTCTGGAGTGAACTGCAAATTAGCTGTCTTTGAATGTTTATATTAATTGTTTATTGTTCCCCACTCGGTTCATTTACATTGTTTTATTGACAATGGCGTAGATACCGGGTCAACGAATTAGGAAATATCCTGAATGTATAGCTAAATGTAAATTGATAACAATACAATACCGAAGTAGCTGTTATACTTTAATTTGTCACAACAATCGTATCGACCAGTGACAACCCAGTGGTTTCGTGGTTGTCCTCAGTTTTAAATCTTACGCGCGGGCTTTTTCCTTTAATTTAAGAGTTTATAAGTAGATATTAAATTTACGCGTTTGTAAGATTAAACTGCAACGGTTAAGGAACGTGTTGAAGAAGAGATAGAAGTGTGCCAACATGCTCTTGGCCAGCCTTGCAGACGCAGTGTACGCTTACTCTGCCTACCTACTGTCTCATCTTCAGTGGAGCCCCTGTGAAAGGAAAGAATAATAGAAGTATTGAACATGATAATGAACGATCGTATCAGTGAAAGTTATTTTAATATTTATTATCTGAATTTAAGATAGGAATAAATGCTATTTACAAAATGAATAATATATTTTAAATGGAAGTCAAATCCTGTCAGTCCTGTACGTTTACAATTTAATGCCACTGACCCGATAGAAGTAAAATAGAACAGCGTTATAGTTTAATTTGTAACGAGAAATATGAGCAAATTTTTTTATATATTTCATGAGCTTTACTTTACGTATTGACTATTTTCTAAACAAGTAATTCTAATAACTGAATGAAAAGGTGTCTCTTGAATTTTTTTTTTTATAACAATCTTTGGACATCTCCACACGCCGCTAATTGACTCTGAATTAAGCCTCAAGAGAGCCTGTGCCTTGACAACTGGACAGGAATCAAACCTACGATTAATTTTTTAAGAGACAAAGTTCATACTGTAAATTTAAAATACCAAGGTTTTTTTTATTTATTTCCAACGTTGAGGTCAATATAAGTAAATGATTTCTTTGTTCCTATACCAAATTACCTATTGTAGGTATAATCGTTAGCTCTTATTTTGAAAGGGTTGATCTTTTCTAACAGAAATAAGAAACTGTTAGCCGCAAAAATAAATTTCCTACTGACGGGCAAACGTTCTCATTAAACCGTCGCTCCAGTATAAATTTTCAAAAATCTCATCTTGTCATTCTTTAATCTTTTCTCTGTAAATGGCTAACTCTACATCCCTGCACTTCAATCTAGTAAATATTAACGTTCTGTCTTAAATTAACCAGACATGATTTTCGATGTTTATGGATTAAATCCAAGCGCGTTAAGCCTTAGTGTGCAGGGCAAGTGCGCTGTAAGCTGCTTTTTACCACATGTCTGAAAACAATTAATAGCAATGTTAAATATAATTCATTATTAACATTTGTACAGAACCGTTTTGAACGGATCAATATGGCCGCAGCGACCGGCCTTCAATTAGTCGCGGTCGACCGACCGGACCTGTACTTAGTACTCATTGTTGTGTTCAGGTACAAAACAGTAGACAATACTGTTATCGGTTATTGCGTTTCGATAGTTTTTAATTAAGTTTTCGCTGAAAATATTATTAACTATCTATTTTTTCCAATTTTTCCAAGGCCATTCGATTAATAGTGACCTCTCAAATTGCGTTATAGGCTTGTTTTAGTATGGTAGCTATCGATTGGTAACCGTCTGAAAAAGTTATCAATCATCAAAAATATGGTTTATATTATCTTCCTAACATTGGAACCCAGATCTCCTTTCATATAAAGTTTAAGTCCAGTTAATTTAATTATTAATGTCATTGAATGTGTAACATTTGATAATAAAATGTAAAGGTCGATGAAAAGCTTCCAGAAAATTCCACAATATAATATTTGTTCTATATTCGAGTCAATCTGCTCAGCTTTATTTGAGAACTTTTAGATGCAAAAATATTTTTTCCTAAGAGTCACATATTGCTGAATTATTACTATAATACTACCAGGATAAGGAGAACAAAAAACACAAAATATTGATTCACAATTTTATTATATCAATTTAATATTCTCTTTCCAAGTTGCATAAAAAAATAAACATACTTTACATAATTTCGAGGCTCGGCATTTCACTTAAAGGTACGATCGAACACATTATATTTTCACACGTTACCCAAAAAACAAAGCACAAAATTATATGTATAAAACTTATACAACTTCAACAATTCCAACTGACGTCGAATTATGTTGCTGTAAATTTTGGAAACTTTCCATTCTTGGGTATGCGTACGTTATTACCGTTCCTACTGCTAATGTTGTCATAAATTTTCAATAAGTAATTATTAATTTCTTTTGCGTATTGTTCTTATTTATATTGCGTTTATGTTTCGTAGAATAAAACATTAGGTATAAGCTTTTGTATCGCGGTAAGCATGTATTTGTCAAGCATTTGGCATAATTATTATTCTAGACAACTTCCTTCTTTGCGAAATGAGAAATATACTATTCTCGGAGTCACCCTTTAATAATTAGTCTCAATGTGAGCAGTTTTGTAAATTATAAGGCTTAATATTTAAAATATCGTTTATTTTTTCTTCAAGTTCTCGAAAAATTCATAAATTTTTGCCTCTTGTTCAGTCTCGTTTGGGTGAATTGGCATTGTTATCGTTCCAGTAAATTCGATTAATTCAGAGTCACTTTCGATATCTATCCTGACTAATGACATAAATGTGAAAGTAACTCTGTCCGTTTTCATCTCAAACGTATTTTGGAATTAAGTGTGGACATAGTTTGAACTACCAGGGGTTACAGGGTATTTGTACCTGGCAATAATTTTCCTTGCTTAATTTGCGTTTCGTTAACTATATAGTGCCTATATAGATAACTATATAGCTAGTAACTATATAGCTAGCTAGTAACTATATAGCTAGTAATTATATAGTTAACTATATAGCTAGTAGTTATTAACTATATAGCTAGTAACGCTACTTAGTCACTGCAGTTTTCAATTAAGCATTCCTCAACTATATACATAATATTTTTATTATTAATATGTACGACAATAAAGTCAATTAATATGTTCTGTATACAAATTAAATCGGCCAGTACATACCTATCTATATAGGGCGAGTGATGCGACAAATAATAAAAAAAAAAACATGCGATTCATCATTTTATTATTTCTCCTCCTTTACGTCTAGTATTTGACATTTCAAACCATCACATCGAGTATTTTCTCCAATATTACAAAATAATATTCATTTAAAACTCTCGCTACCCCTACAGGCAGATTAAAAATAAAAAAAATGTAAATAAAACATTGACATCATGGACGGTTCAGTGTAAAAAAAATACATAAGTGTAACAACAGGATATTACTTTAGAAAAAGCCACAGATAAAATTATACACATATTTCTGTAGATGTAAACACTACATAGTGAACATAATGAAATAAATACAGCCAAGTGAGCTCCGAGAACATTTGGACCGTCCGGCGCAGTGTCGCGACACGAACGCGTCAGTCGGCCGGCCGGTCGGTCGCGTTGTCGCGCGCATCGGAAACACCACGTGACTGAGGTTGGCGTCGATTGACGATTATTTGAGAATGTGTATTAATACAAGGAAATAATCAACGTTATATACGTCATCGACATAAACCACGGTTAATTGACATAAAACGATTACTTCAAAATATTACTGGCTGAGTAATACTTTTGGGTGCGAAGAACATTAGAAGAACTCTCTTCACCCGTAAACTTATCTGTAATGACGTTTATATGCGATCGCAAATCCTATATAAACAAATGACTTCGACTTTGACTCCACGCCCTCACCGGCTCGCTTGCTTGCTCCGGCTCTCTTACTCTGTACTCTCGCGTCGGCCGTGCTTGGGCCGACAGGAGACCCGTCACTTATTAAACGGTTATGTATGGTCACATCAACGACCCGCTCACTCACTCACTCACTCACTCAATCATTCACCGACCATTCTCCGAAAGAGTGTAAACACAAACCATTTCTAGTTAATTATCCACTCGTATGACTCAAAGCGTTGAACGGTTATTGCTCGCGACGCGCTGAACGTACTGCAGCACGGTGACCTGCCAGTATCCGTACGAAAGTTCTTAACAGGAAAATGCTTTTAAAAGCAAAATTAGGCAATTTATTCGTAAATTAGTATAAAACGAGTTTTATCAAAATCCGTATCGCGTACCGGCAACTCAATGACAAGCGCGAAGACAAATGACCGGTAAATATGTCACATGCATGGTCCAGTTCCTCTTCCGCAGGCATTTTAAAAATATATATATATTGACAATACCCATAAGTGTCAAGCTGCCGCTTGTATAATGATCGCATGTGTTCTCGTCAGCGAGCAGTGTCGACCGTCGCACAGACACGACACGACGGCAGCCCGTATCCGACACCTGCACACGCGCCCTGACGCAACGCACGCACCGCACGCATCACGCACCTCGCATATACATCGTAGGGACACGGAAGTGAGAAGGAGAAAGAGCGGGAGAGAGAGAGAGATTTTTTTTCTGAGATTGCTTTCAAAAGCATTCCACATAATGGAGTTCGAAAAGAAAATAATATATACAACGAACAATCCACCTTATAGCCATGTACATAAGGTGACAAATCCATATGAGCGCGTGTATACATTTAAAAATAGAATCGTATATACATGCACGAGGGCGTCGCCGAGGGGGGCGGGGGAGGGCGGCTCATCGGGTAGCAGACAATAAAATGTCCACGAAACAATTGTAATTATTGATTCACTCACCGACTGACCGATTACTCGACCGAGCATTCCTGCACATCCGAACCACACCCGTCTTCGTCGCTTAAAACAAAATCCTCATCAGCCTATTGCAGTCCATAGCTGGACGTGAGCTGACCCTAATTTCGGATCATGCACATAATCCAATATAAAATATAACCTTACCGAAACGCCTCCCCCGCCCCGGGGGTCGACGACGCCCTCAGATATCATACACGCAGGTCCGCCGCCCGCGTGCATACCTCTATACAGATATATTGCTCCAACCGATACACAAACATTTCCGTTACAAAATATCATATCTTTATAATTCACATGTATGTACATATGTACACATTACCTGCGGAACGGTCGGAGCGAGGCCGTCGCCGCCGTCAGCGCGGACTGCGCCGCGGCGCGCACGAGACCAGCAGCCAAGGCTCGGGGCCGCGCGACACGCGGTCGGTACGCGGCACGCTAATATTTGGTATAACAATACTGTACAATACAGAGCTGCGAACGGATGCGATGAGAATAAGCGAGGAAATTTAACAAAAAAACATAATACATTTACTATGGAGTACTTATGTGTAGGAATAATTTGAAATAGTTGTGAAGTGATAATCATAATTTGGCTTTCGTTGTTAAATTTGTGCCCAGCAGTGGGGAAGAAACATTCAAAGACATTTGCAAATTATAAATTGAATATGGAGTACATAAAAATTGAGATAAGTTAACGTTCCCTTTGAAACGTCGCTGCCAAAGCGCGGATGAAAAATATTTAAAAAACAGTTGTTCGTTTTTTCTAAACACGTTCCATCTTCAAACGCTCCGGTCGAGAAGTTTCTGTGACGGGGCGTCTCGTTCTCTCGCGTCTCCCGCCTCTTCGCACATCGGAACCGTAAGTACATTGTATAGGCCATAGTAATACTTACAACAAACTAACTAACACACCAAAATATGTTTTACAATTCACAAAAAATACTTTTAGTGTACTATTTTATTTTACAAAAAAAATACAATCATTATACACGCGCGAAGCTTATGTATTATAAAGTGAAGGCTTCCAATAAATTCTGCTGTTTATTTGAAATCCATCAGTTTGCACAGATTAAAAATTAAAAAAACGTCAAATATATTGATTGAAACGCGCGACAGAACAATGACATAACAAAACTGTTCCGTTAAGGGGTGACGTCACAGCGCGGCGCTCCACTGGGCATATATTGAAGCATTTTAAGTATCCACCCCACTTACTAAGCGATTACAGGTGCTGCGACAGTAGCGACCTCTACATATGGCTCTTGCTGCTTTTAAAGAACGAAAGAAACATTAACAATTAAACGCAGCGATGGTTCAATTTTAAATTTAAAAAAATTGAAAGGTCAAAATGGAGCCGTTGAAGGTTGCAAGCAAACGCAACGAGCAATGAGTATTATAAATTATACAAGTATGTGTGTGCACACACACAGGCACGCATACACAACGCGAACAAATAAAATTGACACTAAAGCGAAATGAGTGTACTGTCGACAGAAAAGACTAAAACAACACCGCATCTCACAGGCCGCGGCCCGCAGGCGAGGACTGGCGCGCCTCGTGCGAGCGGCGCCGTCATCGTATATAACAATTTCAACTAGGGATTCGTTTTAAAAAAATATCTATACCTAAAATTAATTTAACATTACATAAACGAATATCATTCTTCTAATTTGAGAGCGTCTTAATTCCTATCGATTCTTCATTCCCCGCCTTGTTGCCGCGCGGGCTGGCGTCTGGAAATGTACATACGGACAGAAAAAAAAGGAGTCAATATATGAATTTTAAAAAAGGTATTTGAGCTTCTAACAATTAATAAAGATATTTTATTTTACTTTCACAACAGTTGTTGTTGAAAAAATAAAATAAAATATCAAACTACATCTACATCTTTTTTTGTTTACCGACCCTTTTATCGTTCCACTGTTGGAACACGGGTCTCCTATCAAAATGAGAGGGTTAAAGGCCATAGTCTGCCACGCTGGCCGAGTGCGGGTTGGTAGACTTCACACGCCTTAGAGAACAATACATTTTTTCTGATAGAAAAA
>DWEI01002341.1:0-14540 GCA_018245875.1 Mysoria ambigua | reverse complement strand
AGTCATATCATATGTTTAGTAATAATAATCTATTATACCGTAACGTAACTTCACGCCTGTAATCCCCGAAGAGGTAGACAGAGGAATGCAGAATACTCCACTAATCTATTATCTTACTCACAGTTCAGTAAATGTCGTTTGAAAAGCGCTGATTTCAGGCGGGCCATATATGTAATGGATAAATTGATTATTGTCTAACATCACTTTATTTTCACACATGTGTTCCTTTATACCGGTCAGAACCTGAACATTTCAATACAAGACATCATGTCTAAACGAACGGTGACATTTTTGAAATCGTGTTAGCGTGATTTCTTTGAATGTTTAGTGGCAAGGGAACCACATTGTGGATTGAACCCAAAGTCAGATCGTTCACTGGATGCTGTATGGAGATCCATTTCCTCTTAACGTACTTGCTTGCTATAACTTAGTCGTCTCTGAGATTATTGTACACTAACAAATACCTATAAGGTCCTATTGAAAAGAATATGAAGCAGAATCTAATGGAAATTTTAAATGACTAATACAAATTTTATCTAAGCTCTGTGCGCAGTCTGGGAATTGGTATATATACAATTGGTATATATGCATGTAAAATGTTTAAGAAATACAATAAATAAAATAAAACAATCATGGCTATGGGCTGTTGTTGTGTTTATCTCGTATGCCCAGCGGTGAGATTCTTAGCAAAACCCTCAGCGGAGGCGCGTGACCAGCAGAGAGGGCTGCAATATCATGATGATGTTGAAGATGATAATGATGATGATGAATCATGGTTGACGTTCACACCGTAGTCATCAGATACTTAATAATCTGTGCTCAAACGACACCAGAGGCTAGTGAGCCTGGAGATTTATTGATTAACAGTTTGGCATGTAAACTTGTATAAACTTTAAACATTAAATAATGAATTATGGTTGATTTCAACCATAACCAGCCCACAAGTTGATATTTATCAAGTGTATAATACATACACACAGACACACGCCACAGTGGCCGGTTTCATTCACGTGGAACCATTCCTAGGTCAACAAATTAATATATATTAGAAATGACCGGAATTTATTTAAAAAGATGGTTTATATATAATATATTAACGTTAACTGTAATAAATTAGTTTAACATTTAATTTAAAAAAAGGCAAAACAGATTACACTAAAAGCGGCGTTAGTTGTGATTTCTAATATTCATAATAAACAAAATTGTCATATACAAAATAAACAAACTTCTAACAGATAAGCAGATATTTTCATGGTACTCGCTACAAAATAAACAGTAAAAATAAATGAAAGGGTACAAATGAAACGCGGGCATTACGGCGTCTACATCACTAGCCTAAGGGTTTTGAATATAGCCTGAAACCGCTGTAATGCAAGAAGGGTCCTCGTCGAGTAAACTAGTCGGGATTAATAAGATTAATGCTGAAATATGAGGCCCGGGGCAATGATGAATGGGCGCTGGAAACGAGGCGCGAATTCGACGCCCTTCCTCGCGACCGCGATACCGAAACCTGTTTAATGTTAATGATGAAGTCTCCATATCAAATTATTATTACATAAGCATGTATATATGCATATACACATCGATTTACACGCACATCAATATATATATACTCACGCATAAACATATATATGTACTTAAATGTGGGAGAAGTTATATTTTGCAAAATATCTTCCTATGTTCCCTTTATCCGTACAGTACATGTGATCTCCAATGTAAACATTCTATTTAAGTCGTAACAATAAGAAATAAACAAACAGATAAATTGACGAAACGGTGCAATTAGTGAAATAAACTTGCGACGCGATTCGTCTGTGCACAAAATTACTTGTAGCGAAATTAATTGAAACGAACCTGAAATAGACGTTCCTTATGGACGGAAGATGCGAAAAAATTGTATAACAGCAATTTGGCGAGATATTGGCGCGATGGACTTTCAAATGTACAAACATGTACGGATAAGGATCGAGTTCATTTTCCTTAACGGGAGTACGTCTGATATTATCCAGTAAATGTACCCCGTTTGTTTGTTTTTTTTTATTCAGGATAATTGTGTCATTACCCATTGCGTATATACTTGGCGTGTGGCAATACAATGCAAAATAATCTGATACAAGCAGTAAGTTACGTTTCAGACTGTTTATATAGAAACGTCAGGGGTCTAGATATTGTGGAATACGAGAATAGTAAATTCCGTCGCCAGCGAGATTTTATGAAAGAAATATAACTGGTGAGTAGCTTCGAAACGAATCACACACATTTTGAGTTTATGTGTGTCTATGTCTTTCTGTGTATGTATGTATGTTTTTGTGTATGTATGTATTTTCTTTGTGTCTTTCTTCTGTGTGTGTTTCTGTGTGTCTGCCTCTCGTATATACATATTTATTCTATAAATCGAATAATTATATCATTAAAGTATAGTTATGGTAAATACACTAAACAAATCGATATTCGGTTCTTCCAAGAACGGACGTCATCATATTTTCCTCGTCAGCGGAAATCACCTACCTTTTTGTACAGCTGCTAACACCACGATACCGTTTTATTATATAAATAAAGCTTTACTCGCTACTTTTCGCTGATATTCGCCAATTTTTACGGAAAATATGTTTGTGCAACTGATTTCTAAAATAAGTTAGCTTAAACAAATTATCAAGCAATATGTATTTCATTTAATATTGTAGGTACTTGGCTACACAAACACAATCTGAAAGAAAAGAAAAACTCAGAACAGTAATAACAAAGTTATCACTCAAAGCACGAGAGACGTAGAAAGCACGTGATGGTATTCTAATAAATATATGTGACGCTGGATGTATTTCTCGCCATCGGCATCGTACATCACCATTATCTATAAATGATAGCTTTTTTCATAAACAATTACACTAAAATACTTCGTATACATATATAGTATACTTGGAAAAATACTTTCATTATTCCTAGAAACGACTCCTGTCTAATGTCACGTGGAACCTTAAGTGATGTATATTGAGATACTTTGTTACCGAGGCTGTATGATGTATGATTCATTTTTATCGGTTGTAAGATATAGTGCTACGAGAAAATCTAGACGGATTTGGAGTTAACAATAATGTTCTTAATGCCGTGTGTAGCACGTAACTCGCACTCGGCATAGTATACTCAAGTCCTTACATCAAGAAATAAGATTGGTTATTAAAAATGAAAGCTGAATAGTGTGGGTAATAAGCAAATAGTGAATAATTCGCATTTCAAAGATGCATTTATCACAAGACACTGTTAATGTACAACGAATTTGTGTTGATGTAAATTGTAACTTACATCGCCTGTCTACGCAATATTTTATAAAAAGATGTTTCATTACTGTGTTTGTAATGCGGCAATTTGTGAGTGTAATTAAAACGTGTTCATTACAAGTGGGCGATAAAGCTGTCATGTAGAAAGTTTATTTTACTGCCGTGCTTTTAAGCGTGTTACACTGTTCTAACATAAAATCGAGTGGTTTGCTGTTTTTACACCAACGACATGATCGCAGAAGTGTAAGTAACGAATCAGTGGGCTCAGATACATTTCTACGAAACCGGCGTGCATTTATGAAGAGAGTGATGATTGCGGAAGACGCGAGCCAGATTTTTAAGGGTAGAGATATTTGGCACACGTTGATCTCTGCTTACCCTGTAATGGACCCGACGTGAACATATGTATATATGTAGATACATGGATATTTATATGAAAATATTTTCTAACAAAATTCGACGACCAAAAAATGTTTCGTCATTTTTGTAGTTCTGGACATCAACACATTTATATCTGTTACGCTTTTCACTGAAGAACAAACATTTTAGACACTTTTGTCCTACGCACATACAGCAGGGTATAATTTTACAAAGGTCAATGACCCTATTTGTAACAAAGTAAACGACCAACAAACATTTGACGAACCAATTAATGTAATTGTTTATTGCAGAAAAAAAGGAAATTCTGATGTACTCGATTATAAATAATTTTGTCTCTGATAAAAAAAACATAGGAAGCGTAGGTAAGGACACAATTTGTTTCTTCTTGACATGTTTTGAAATATTCATTACGCTATATCACGATATAAAATTTCTATCTTCGATATGTTATATTACGAAATAAACTTTAGTTATCTAATAAGCGCCACAAATAAACACTAAATACTCGTTCCATTGATGTCATATTTAAATATTCTACAGAGAGCTTCGCTATTTTTCTATTTAAACAAACGAACTGAGACGCATAAAGACCATTTAACGCTGTACACTGACGCGCTGAAGGAGTTCTATGAAAATGGCACATCGCCATTCGTCACTGTTGTAGATGCAATTTCCTCCTCGCTGTGTACAATAAACTATGTGGCGAGTACTCTTGTTAAGAGGATTGCACAATAGCCGGTACATTAGCTGCAAAAGCGAGCGAGCGAGACAACAGATGCGACAGTTGGTCGTGATTAGTCGCTTGCGCTGCGTCATTTTTAAAGTACATAATGTTCATTGGATAAATAGGAATCTGTAAATTTTTCTAGCTTCTTGAATATATGGAAGGTCGCTTTTGTCAACTTTTTGTGTAACAACAGCACAATTGTTTTTCCGACCTTATCGTTTAACTTTTGGATATGGGTTTCCTCTCAGAATGAGAGGGTTAAGACCGTGATCTTGTTAAGTTATTCGTGGGTAAATTCTATGTGAGGCTTTTTAGTTTTTTTTTATAATTTTCTATATACAGATAAGTCATATACGTCTGTTCTAGCTAGCATTAAAGAAGACTTATTAAGTGCTTTGGACCTCTCAGATGTTTGATAAGTTTAATCACTGTCAAGTTCAAGATTGGTATTGAATAATGTACAATCGAAATAACAACATTTAACTAATAAATATAATAAAAAACTACGAACTTATATTAGAGTTAACTTATGACAAAATGCCGTGAAATATTAAATTCACCTTTCGTATGGTCATCGAACTTTCTAAACTTTGCTAAGGTCTCCTCCAGTTAGTTTAATTGATGATATACGTAAAATGGCTAGTAGCGGTTGGATCTAAAGAACTAGAATTCGACCCGATTAGCGTATTATTAGAGAGATCTATGTTCAGAAAACACGGAGACGGGCTCATAATAATTATGATGAAATCCCTAGAGTTAAGTGTTAGGTACTATTAAAGCTTTATACCACTTATGTTTGGCCCAGTACAGTGTGTACACTCCTTTAAAAACGCTCATTTTGTATTGTGTGCGATGAGTATGTTTTGTCAGAAACCCATTTCCAGTGACAGCGCTAATTGACTTTTCTACTCAGCGGAAGAACAGCAGCTGTAAAACGGCTGTTTGTCTCTTTTCGTACGTCTCTTTGAAAGTGATTTCAGTTTTACTTACTTTTTTAACGGAGGCCATTTTACGTGCAATTCATGTATTGTACTGGCAGGTCTAATTCTCAGGGCTTCTGCCTCAGCCAGCTCATAACTCAATACAGGTTGGATGATTTTGAACTGTCCACAATGCGCTGCAGCCTTGAGCAGTTTTAACAGTTTCCTGACAATCAGACAGTATGAGGAAGCATAAAAAGTAGAATGTAGGTAATGTAACCCAATATATGAAACCGAGGGTGATCAATTCCACGCAAGCAGTCAGTATATACTAAACGCAAAATGGCAACCAGCCAGAAACACATGTCAATCTTCAAATACATGTTTTCATGTATATTTGTTTAGGGCGTAAATATTTATATACTAAAGGGTCGATCCCCGCTTGGGCGGCCATGTAAATGATGACTTTTTATATCATGCGTATCAACGGATATTTACTTTTACGTGACGTGTTTAAATTTATGTAACCACGAGGTAAAAACGGACAGATTACAAATGGCCAGCTTTGAATGTCGTTACTAAAATGAATTTTGAAAAATGTAATCAACCCTCTTCATAGATTTTAGTTTTATACAACTGATTACTAAACTATTACATTATTGCTCGACGGTGCTATGTCCTTTGCGATGTAGTTGCTTTGTTGATCAGAGACCATACTAAATAGGTTCTTATATGTCTGCTGTATTAAAAAAATATTTCCTGCCCGGCATCATCAAAAATCCATAAGGAAATATCAACCTGAAGGTCGTTTTAATATTCCTCCTTGTAATGATAGTGTCAGCTGGTGTATCTTTTTTTTATAATAAGGAAGTAGAGGACGGCCATGCAGTCCACCTGATGGTAAGTGGCTACTGCCACCCATGGACATCTGTAGTCAACCCCAGATAAGTTGACCACAGATGCGCCTCTAACCCTGAGGATTAAGCTGCAATGCCTCGAAAAAATATGTCTCCCTTACCACACCCTACAAACCAGAACACAGCAGCACTTAACGCTGCTGTTATAAGGCAGAAATAGGTGTGGCGGTCGTGCCGCCGGAGTCGAACCACAAAGGGTTCTACCACCATGACATATCTTCCCAATGCTGGGAATAGGCGTCCGTTTTTTTGACCACTTTCCGCAGTCCTGTACTGCTCGTATCCACTATGGTCCTACAACTTCAGTGATTTTCTGATTAGCAGGCTGGTATTCAATAGCTAAATGAAATCCCTTTGGTTTAAATACTTTATGCGTAAACAAGTAAATTTCATTTCAAACAATGTCCAACTTTGCGTCACAAAAGAAAACTATTAAAAATGTTGCCAATCGCACAAAACGTTAGTTAAAGCCTGTAACGAAAAAAAGAATACAAAATTGTTTTTGTTACACGTACCATGCGTTGCATGGAAAAGCCAATTACAATTTTAGAATGTTTGACGCTAGAAGTTTTACTGTTACGCTTTGACATTTGATTGATTTGAAATAGTAGGAGCAGCCGTTCGACCATATAGAAGCTTCTGGATTCGATTTCTATTCAATAGACTGTAGATAAAAAACGTTATTTAATATAATCTATTTCTAGTTTAGTATCGTAAAAACAGTGGACTTCACACATTTTTTATGGTTTCATTTAAAGGATAAATCTGTTTTTTCTTTATCTTAAGCAATGCTGATTTTGTGAAATCTTAAAATTAGAATCTATGTACCACATTTATATCGCTGCATCGTTATTTACTCAAAGCTCATCTGATTCTTTTAAATTCATCACCTCTTCATTACCTACTTATTTTGAGTTAAATAAATTACCGACTGTCTGCAGTGTTTCCTATTTCGTCAATAAATTTGCAGGAAATAGACCAACGTTCATATCAACGCGGACATTGAATATGGAACTTATTCGATGGAAAAGTTTCAGTAGGGAAATATTCCACTGGGTCACCAGTGTTTTTATATTACGCGTTAAACGTGTTTGAATACATTGAAACGTAACGAGTGTGGACGTTTGACGTTTGATGAAAATATTTTATCGGTTTGCGGTATAAAAAAATAGGCATTCGACATTTTAACACTGTGTAGCACACACAGTGTTGAAATGTCCAATATTTGTATGTACCCAATGTGTTTTAAATAGTAAATTGCATATTGACGTTTCATCAACCAGTTAAAATTTCAATGTGTTGAAGATTAATTTCATAGCGAATGGAACTCAGCGTAATATCCTTGCTTCAAGACACATACAACTGTAGGCTTCGTGGTGTCATAAGTAACTTCTGGTGCGTGCACAGTTTTAATTGAGAATAGATTATGAACATTCAATATAGTTATTGCTAGTGTTGCATTATGCTTTGGTTTTAAATTTTATTTTATGTGAGAATATTGGAAACCCGTCGTTGGCTATGAATGATCGCTACCATCCCTATCATCTGCTATCTACCCCAAACAGAACTGCAGGAACACTTAGTATTAAGTAATATCAGTGTTGTTCGTATACGGTCGTGTGAGTGCGAATAGTTTCATTTAACTGTCCTATTATGATCTAGTCATAAATGTGTAAGGATTCCCGACGGAGTAGTAACTGCTTTCTATAAAAAGATATGATTATGAGATTAGAATCTTTAATAAATTTATTTGAAGATTCCGGTTTTAATTACATATAATAACGAAGGAATATGAGGTCTGGTTATTGGACTTCAAATAGATTATCCACTACATAAAACTCCATTGACGTACACAAGTGATTTCTGATGTTTCTAAGTGGAAAAGATATAGATAAATGAAAATAAATTAATTAAGTTCATGAGATAGCACACAATGGCGTTTCCTAATTAATTCGTATCATTATTTTTATCTATCTTTATTGTTAGTATCTTTCTCACAACTCCTTTCTTTTACTCTTACTTTGATATTTGATATTCCTTTTCCACGGTTCATTTTAAAATTGATGTATCAAATTATTTTGAGTGGTACTTATTATTGCCACATGCGAATCCCGAAAAGTGTACACTCTTCAGAACAATGCGATACTATAAAAACACTCGGCGTTCTGTGTGTAAGTACTTCATAAAACACCGTCCATTTCCATTTATGACGTCCGTACGTATCTTTTCTTGTAATAACAATGATTATTCCATGCGCTGTTATGATTTTACGAGTTTGTGTCATACATGGGACGCGTTATTATCTCATGCAGTCTCGTATGAGATCATGAACCCGCGTAATTAATTCTATCTTTATTGTTCCAAGGGAGACCAAAGAAGGTTTCATTATTATACGTTTCAACATAAAATTTAATAAAATGTTTATTTTTGCTTGTTGACTTTTTTATATTGATTATATTGTTATTTACATTCCAAAATTATTTCAAATCAACCCAAATGTATTTATATTCCAAAATTATGTTTGAAGCGCACGAAGATCACGCTTATAAAAGAACATTGTTATGTTTTCATATATAGAGTTATTTGGTACTCGATTTTCTCTGTTTATCCCATATGAAATTGTGTTGAAATAACAATAATGTTTATTAGAATAACTAGACAAGAATGACAGACTACAACTAGACTTATCTATAAATCTATAGTAAAATCTATAGTACTTGGAAATGACGTCACAAAATATGAATATATAGATACGCTCGGGCAACTATAAGAGTAGATGACGCATTAAGGGCTTAATTAGGAACTGCTTAGGGTGGTGTTTACCGGCCCGCCCACAATAGATTAGCGTTAAACCACCCTTGGTAGGGTCCTGTTATATACACACCCAAAGTTCAATTTAGGATAATGTAAGCTTGTTTATAAAATGTTATATGTATACAATTTGCAGTTAAATGTTAAAACCATTTTGTACTGGTCAATAGATTTGGAGAAGAATTATTAGTATTATTCTTATATATTATTATTGCTGGTAGATCGTTTAAGTTTTCTACACTCCTCTGTCTACCTCTTCGGGATTACAAGAGTGATGTTACTTTTGATTAATTGATAAATAATAAGATTTAATTTCCGGCGTGCGATGGAAACTTTAGTTGAAAATTCAAAATTAAAATGAAAAAATCTTATAAAAAGCAGAGACACACAAAATGATTAAATTACGACTTCAGATATTAGTCATTTAACATTTCAAAATTTTAGCCTACGTTGCCACAAAGATAAGCATACAAGTTTCTAGACAACAAACGGATAAATAAATTTATATCTGTATATTTCACCGGATATACGTAGGATTTATGGCCGCAACAACCGGATATAGTAACCGATGTACTAAATACATTGTAGTATATGGCAAGATATTGAAACGTAAACGTAAAACTTTATTAGAAAATAGCGAGTCAATTCATAAGAACATAAATCGTGAACAAATAAAATCATCGATAATTAATTGATTATAAATTATTATTAAAGCCAATATAATGAAAACCAGCCTCCAAATTTCACTTGGTTAAAATCCAGGGTCGAAACTATTACATTTTTCTAACGACTTTCTAATAGAAACACGGATTCTGGATACACGAAACTCCCACACTGTTCCATAGTGAGACGTAAACGTAGTTATAACGTAAGCATAAATACTATACTCCTTTGTCTATATCTATGGGGATTATAGACATGATATTACGATAACTGTTATATACAATATATTCCATAACTTCATAACTTAGTCATATTTTATATAGCAATATGTAGTTACTTTTTAAAAAAAACAAACATAATTTAAACTGACAACAATATTCTCAGTAACACTGTTTGGTCTAGACGAATCGATTGTTGGAATCAATTATGCAAAAGAGAGGAATAGTTAGTGTGACCACCTTTCATAAAATCTTCGGGACAACGGATGATAAATCAGGACATATTTTACATTTCCATATTGATTTATACTGAGATATTATATAAGCTGGAGTTCGTATGTTACTCGATAAAAATAATGTTTTGAATTTACACGTTTCACAATTCTTTATGTTCATAAAGTCGAAAAGTTATTGGTAACATTCTTTGAATGTATTGGTAATCATGATTTGAATGTGATTAATAAAAAATGTTTATCGAGATTAAAACCTCATAGTGTACAAAATAGCGAAGTAATCAGCAGCGATCTAAAGCAGAGATGCATATATTTTTGCTTCAAGTAACAACAATTCCAGTGGGCCAAGATACGAATAGAAAATGTTAGACGAAGTAGGACGTGCTGCTATTGAGAAATAGAACAATCCCACTAATTACTTCTACAGATTATTCTTGCGGATCTAATATGGCTTTTATTCATTATTAAACATAACGCGGTGAAAGTATATATGTACAAATTATGTTAAATTTTAAATCATCGTACACATTCAGGAGGAACATAACCCTTAAAGTTATCATAAATAATCTTTGTACAGCTCGGAAAATACTTCGCCTCCGATCAGCAATCATTACACTGTGACACCCTTTAATTGCTATAATATCGTTATATTAGTTACAACAAATAGCCATTATTACATTGTAATGTAATTCATTCATTACGAATAATTTCAAAGTAGCTCATCAAATCTTATAGCGACAACAATTAAATAGTCAAAGAAAACGTTTATTTTCTCGCTTTGATGAATTAAATTTAAATTTAGCGACTTTACATTCTAATAATTACGTGGCGCGTAAGTTATCGGGGCGAACAGGATTATTCCAGTAATTATTAATTAATGGCCACTCTAATCTCTCCGTCCTATACATGAATACGTTAATGTGTGATACCTTATAGGTCAGTTCTATTTATTTCTAAATAGGAGAACAAGTTTCGTTCGATCGATCGATTAATTTATTAATGTCAGGGCATATTTTAACAAGAAACATAACATCGTGCCTGTTATATCAGAAGAGGTAGGCAGAGGAGTGCAGTACATTTCCATGTATTACCAGTTACGTTTAAAAGGAGATTGTGACAAAAAGTATGAGATGCAATAAAATAAAGACGCACCAAATTCCCCGCCAAGTGTTCGTCTCGGTATTGGATTAAGAAAAATTGTACTCTTGAAAATTTTTACGTGACCCCATAGACCTGTACATAATATTTAGTTACGATTTTTATTTACCTTCGCTGAAATTGAATCTCTGTGTATTATATTTGACTGTACGTTGTATTGTGATGTTGTTTATATGTAATATAAAATCATTTCTATTTTCTATACCTTTTCGTACAATGATCATAATCAACGAATCTTCGTTTTTTTAGTAATCGACCTTTCTATCTTTCCAGGGCTTCACACGGGTCTCCTTTCAGAATGAGAAAGCTTTAGATGTCATGTAATCGTGAACTGAAGAATTTTTATGGAGATTTTTAATTTTATATAGAACATCACTGGAATATAACGTAACTTCACGCCTGTTATCCCCGAAGGGGTAGGCAGAGGAATGCAGAACATTCCCACGATTTACCGGTTAGGTTTACGTCCCACTATGTAATAGGTAGTGAGCCTATTGCCATGCCTCGGACACATATCCAGACTCCGAACCACTACTAGAAAATCTAAATTAGAAAATTTTGTAGTGTTCGACCCGGGAATCGGATCAGTCGACTTCCTTATCGGCAGTCGCATTTGTAACCAACAAGATCAACGAGGCAATTAAATATATAAATAGATGCGAATAAGAAACACCTGTGTTAACCAAAGCGGAGAGATACTGGCTAGTGGGGGTGTTAGCAGTCTCCGCAACCGGTGCGAGTGTATGAAGTGGGTGATCGATATAGAAGAAGCGCGCGGGGTCTGTTAGGATAGGCATTTGGCACTCGACCCTCTCTGCCTAACCGGTTAAGGACCCAGCGTGACCATATAATAAAATTGATACGATTCGCTCTTTCTTTCATCACCCTCGTTTTCCTTATGCGTAACCACAAAATAACAATGATAATAAAATACTCAGATGGTCCTTGGAAAAAAAATTGCCAATATAATAATACGCTCGTACACAAAGTGCCGATACAAAGCGCTGTAAGGTTAAGTGTTTCGTTAAACGTTTTCAAGTTAAAACGGGAATATAAAATGTATTTTCCTCCACATCTCCAGAGATCTGTAATAGTTGCTACACGGCCGTAGAAACTCCTCACGGCGGCTATAAAGTTTTATGGGCGCGTGTTACGAGTAAGTGACGTCAGATCGCGAGCAAGATGGAGTGTTTGTTTATGATTTTCTATATTGCTTCTCTGTTATATTGTTGGTATTATCGAACTCAACATCGATTTCGTTTCACGTTCTTACGTGTTCGTCAATATTTTTGCTATACCGACGAACTTTTAAACTTGAGATGTTGGCGTAAATTTTTACGTAAAATTTTTACAATTATTTTGATTACAACGCATAAAACGTATGAAAGTTTATTACGGGGTTGTCAAGAAAAAAAATTGTTGTGTAACCCTAGCGCTAAAACCTATTCGAGCCAGCCCTATTACAATAAGTAATGTATTGGGAAATCATTATTGGAACATGAAGCCTTACTGCAGGTGGTGTGGAAGTGTGAACTGCCGACCTTCGACCTTACGGAAGTGTTTGGTAACACCTTCAATGTGTATTGTATCCTCGTCGTTGAGAAAGTTCTACACATTGAGTTACATTACGAGCAATAAAGCAATGTATCCATCGTACTAAATATTATCTACTTATAAATGCGGTAATGTATATGTATTGAGATTTAATTATTGTTAGCTGTTATATAACACATGAAAAGTAGTGATGTCACAATAATAACACAAAGGAAAGGGTTGAATATGAAAATACGTTATTTTTCGGCTATAACAATATATTTCTATTTGTATTCTCATAACGATTCTTCTCTATACTAAGGCAAGTAACAAAATGTGTAAATCAAAATTTGGGAACAGCGTTCCCAAAAGTCATCCTCAATTCTCAAAAAGGTCTCTCCTTCACCATTATAGCGCGAAGGACTCTTGAAAAGGAGAGAAAGAAAGTATACAAATAATAAAGTCTCAACCGCAACAATATTATATTCGGCATAGAAAATAAAATGTGCGCCGTAAGCCACTTGTTATTATATTCTTTGATCTCGTAAAGTAATAACTAAACCAGCGGTACTCAAACTGTAATTTATCTGTATGTATTGGTCCACTTATGGAATATTATTGTTCTAATAAAGTACTATTCAAGGAATAAACAGATGGTGAAATGAATGGTAAATATTGCAAAAGCCTTGGAAGTGTATCAGTACAAGTGTTGGAGGTATATTTGTAGACATTGCTGACGTGACGCTTCAAATAAGAGACGTAGTTAATAATTTAATAGATGTACGAGTATATTAAATATATTAAAAGTTTATCAGAGCTACATCATTATAGTTACTTTAGTTTATTTTTGTTTATTTTGTACTTTTCTTTTATTTTACTTCTTCTTCTTTGCATGTCGACTCTGGCAGACTATTATTTTACTAGTAATACATACTACGTCTAAATAGCAAAAGAGTAGTGCATTTCTTTAATTCTCTACATTTTCTGTTTGTTAGATATTAAAACTCTTTTTAATAACATAATAATTTAAAATGCAATATTTTAAATACCCGCCGTTCCCCAAGACCTGAAGTGTTATCATCCATGCTGTTCCATTGCGAGTTGTGGTACAGTTGGGTCAATAGTCAATCCAAACTGCTTGTTCTTCTTACATCGTTCTATTCATCATTTCAAAGTTATATAATGCTATGATAATTACATAAAATATTTTCTTATTGATTGTAATGCTGTAGTTTGAGAACCGCAGGTCAAAACTTAAAGCTAGTACCTACTCGGTGAATGCGTACGCAAAATGAGTTTCTAATTTTGTGGACCGTGGCATATTCCGTCGGTGGTGGTCGGGGCGAATTTATTTGCTTGCTGTTTTTACAAATAAGACCCCACTGAAATGTAGCTTCAAAAACTTTCAGTATTTACATTTTCTTGATACAAAACTTATAAAATATACGTCGTCGTTCTTACTGATTTCAGCATACAAGTTTCTTTGATTATAAAACAGGTATTGTGCATAATTAATAGGTCTCAAGTAAGGTATTAAACGAGTGACTTTTTTCTCCATCAGCCTATTACCATGAACTGCTGGATATTTACATAATAACCATAAATATGTTGAATACAAAAATAACTAGTATAAGAAAATATTTTCATTTTCTTAAAAAATAGTTTGTACATAGTTTATAGATGGCATGAGTTCTGACAGCGAAC
>DWEI01002340.1:0-14541 GCA_018245875.1 Mysoria ambigua | reverse complement strand
TGGCAGTATACGACACTTCTCTAATTACCGCTTCTGGGATTACACGCGTGATGTTATTTAAATTATTCTTAAAATATCTTTATCAATGCAGTAATAAAAAAACACAATACGCAACAATTAGTCCGGCTTCAGTTGCAAGAACTTACTCATATACATTAACATAGAATATTTAAATACTATGTCGCTGTCATTCTGACTGAATTCTGTACCTGTCATTCTGACGGAGAACGAGTTGGTGACCGCAGAGCAACGTCGATTTACGACAATAGATGGGTGTCGTGGAGAGTAAAAGCTAGCTTTCCAGCGGTCGGTCACCGCGACCTACAGCGTCGACACACATCGAACTTGAAATCCTGCTCGTCATCGGCTGGCCCACTGTTGGTTGTTTTACCCTATTTTTTTTTTCAACCGCAATTATTTTCACTTTACGATGCGACTTGTTTCTTGTGCCTGTTCTAAAGCTTGGCTGATGTTTACATTTGCGAATCTGTTATATCGTCACGTGATTCTAATAAACGAATTTTTTAAAAGTTTTTATAAGCAAGTTTTATATTGTTATTTTATTATATTACAGTTTAATCTGAACCTGCCGATCCATTGACAGGTTTAAATTTTAGTAACATAATGAGGGGTTATGTGTGTCATTTATTTATTTACTGTTTGAACCATGTTTAAACGTGCTTAAAATGTATCATCAGTATAATATTTTAAATTGTTTATACAGATATAATATTTAAAAAATAGAATAAATACTACGGGTACAAAATTTTATATATTTACTATATTTCTATCGTAAATTACGTTACTACATTATATTTATTTCGTACCCCATAAAATTAACAACATAAAAACAAACAATGGGCATAATATTAATATTGAGAATTACTAAACATCTTCAACTTATACGAAATAATCTAGTGTCATGCATTTCAACCTAGCGTGCGTGATATAAGCAATATTTGAAAACCTCAAGAGACGTTTAAAAATTAAAAAAGCAGAAACGAACTTTTTTTTATCTGTAGTAATTTTAGTGAATAAATACACAGAGGAATACATTACACTCCCACTATCATCTTGTTAAAGTATACGTCGCAACATAGAATAGGGGGTGAACTTATTGTCACAAAATACCGGCCACAAATCCAGACTAGAAGCTAATGTTAGAAAATGTATGTTAGAAAAATCAGATGATAACCTATACGGGAATCGAAAACAAGACCTCTCGATCATCAGTAGCGCATGCAACCTTTCGAATATTGTGACAAGAAACAAAATTCTTGATAAAAAATAACAAACTACAAAAGAGACAACATCTAAACACGAAGCGCGTCACTGCCGACGACTCATCGACACTGAGTGAGCGATACAGCGATTGAATGAAAGTAAAATGAGTCCGGCGAGGGCAACGACCCCGCTGACACACTGCACTTGGCGGCCGCGCCTCGCGCACGCGGATGTCGTTTTTAGCTCACTATAGAAAAACATTACAAAAAAATTCCAATTCGATTTAATTATACTACTTATAAAAATAAAATAAAAATCTAGTAATTAACTTTTATAAATTTCATATCATAAATCATTGTTATTGTTCAATCATTGTTATTGTTATAAATCATTGTTATTAAATCAATTATTTTACCGTTCCACTGATAATACATAGGCCTCCTCCTCCCAGAATAGTTAAGGGTTTGCTGCAGCGGTCAAGTTCTGCTTGGCAGATTTCATATATTTTAGAAAACTGTAAGGTATGCTGGTGTCCTCGTTATACATATCTTCCGTTATTGATATACCTATGTATAAACTGAATATGCAATTTTCAAGAGATACGCACCAATTTTTGGACCTTGGTCTCCAGGAACGGAAGCCTGGATACTAAATCACAAGGTTATTAATGCTATTGGCATTTTTTATTAAATATAAACGTAACAATTTCTACTAGAAAATCTGGTAAAATTTCTAATAGAATTCTGGTAGTGGTTCGGAGTCTGGACATGTGCCCGATGCATTGCAATAGGCTCACCACCTATTACATAGTGGGACGTAAACGTAAACGGTGAATCGCGGGAATGTTCTGCATTCCTCTGCCTACCTCTTCGGGGATTACAGGCGTGAAGTTACGTTTACGTAACAACATTCCTGTAATCCCCGAAGAGGTAGGCAAAGTAATACAGAACGTGGGAGACATATCACTAGTTAAGTTTATTAAATATACCTATTATATATATTTTACACAACAAAAACAAACACATTTTTGAAAGTCCTATGAGACAAAAAGATTTTGGTAAATTAGATACCCTAGTTACGAATACAAAATAAGCCTAGATTTTGAAAGTTCCCTGGCTTGAAAAATTCGTAAACTATTAATAAGGTTGTTTATGCACTATTCGTAATATATTCATAAGTAAACCTACCTAAGCGTATTCCATTCATAAGTAAACCTACGGATATTCTATTCATAAGAATACTCATATTTTATCCACATCATTGTTGTATTTGTTACTTTATTTAAAGAGTTTTCATTTTTATAATAAAGTTAATGCTTTTGTGCACCATTGTTTACCATCGCGTGTTGTGCTATGGCTACGTACACATGCACTTAAAAGCCTCGTTAGCCACTTGTCGGCATTTTCAAATACGAAACGCTACACGCCTCAATCAACTCGTAACAACTGACGGCGCATTAACTCCGTCGAAAACATGATTAATGATTACATTGAACAGCGGAATGGATGATTTGAAATTAATAGCCAACATTTTACTTTTGTGTAAGTGCCTACGAATTATTTCAGTTGGTGCGATGTTTTAATAATTATATCTAATTAACACCCGTCCATTGATTCTTATCGTAGATGTGTACGTACATTTTCTCGACTTTCTCTTGTATATGTATTCTATAAAGCAAGTTTAACAAACTGTATAGCATCTTGGAATGTTCCAACGGCGATCTGAGCACTTTCCGGATTTATCGATTAGAGGTAACTTCAAATCCCACGCACAAATCTTTCTAGAAGAAATAAAAAGTCTCAACACATCTTGGCTCGACGGCACTTTCTAATTTTGTAGCCCGAGGCAAAACAAACGAGAGTTATTAAAGTACTGACAATTCGTTAATACCAGGCTCACGGACATATCAAAGCCTGTAACACGTGTGATATTGAAAATCTCAAGCAATCTCCAGTAATATATATTCACAAGTGCCACTTGAAATTGCAAAGAAAATTCACGCAATTAACGTATATATAATAATTTTGACAACGAATCTTAATGTTGTAATGGAACATAAAAAACTTAGCCTGGATGCCAGCCAAAAATAATAAAATCGGAAAGCAGAACTCTTAGTATAACTATGATTTAAATCAAATCAAAACCAGAATCATGGACAACTTTCACATAAACATTCTATTCAAGAACCAAGGAAATTCATCCAAGAGTACCTAATCTGGTCAGAATTCGTACGGGCGACCCAGTATCTGCTGCGGGTTTGGGTGTTGTCGCATATTTTGGACGCGGTTTTAAACGGGTGGCATTTAAAACGGTCAGTATGTCGAATTAAATAACACTTAAAATATTGCCCACACGCGCTAGTGAAAGCTGGCGGTGCTACAAAAACCGTAGTAATTTTCGTGTCAGAACAAGACATGAGATTTAATAAGTACCAGTATTCGAAGGCGTCATGTTGTTTATTACTGTTTTGATTTAAAAGCAATTGGTCGATTTATCGTTCAAATCATTGATGGTATAGATTTACTCTAGACCTAGATACCTAATGTCGCGTCGTCTATTGGATATGGGACTACCCTTAAGGGTTTTTGCTAGTAATTTCTACATTGGGCATGCGAATTGGGGCACGCAGAACTCGCCTCCCGTACCACCTATGGTTTTGCCGTACGTGATCATGCCATTTACTTTTGCTTAGATAGCTCGCACAAAACTACCGTCAGTCAGCGCCGGTTTAATTCGATCTTACAACAACAGAGGGAGGATGTATTCTTTCTTCGCTCCAACGCAGATGTCTTACGAGTATGTAACAGTAGTAATGAACTTTATTTATTTTAAACTTTACATTTCGATTGTTTGTCGTTTCAGAGTGGAACATTAAGTGACCAAACGTCAAACGAGGGGGGAGGCGGAGGCAGCGGTCCGAGTTCGGACACAAGTAGCGCAGCAGAACCTTCAACCGATCAATTAGCTATGGAGTCTTCTGAGAGAGAAACACCCAGCCATGCCTATAACGGGCCCCCACCGCCTGTCCCACCACCACACAATAGAAGACAGAATCCACCACACCACCAGCCGCACCATCCATTAGGTAAATCCATAATATCGTACTATTGAACTGTTCTCTGAAGAAATATAGACTATAAATACTAGAGATGAAGTATAGATTATAATATGTCTATGTCATTGTATAAATTTACATGTGCAAAATGTGGTTTAATACAAAAACGCGATTAAGAAAGCGATGTGATTCCAACATCTGCATTTTATACAGTAAAAATTATATATTAAAGCTCCGTTATTATTTACAGGTATGCCAAGAATTCCTAATCATCATCCAATACATTCGAAGCCTTTCGCTCTCGGGCCTCCAGTGAGTCATCACAAAAATGACTTAGGACCGGGATTTAGAGGTCCTCCACCGCCGCCCGCATCATCCGCAGACTCACAAACGTCCGCCAGTGACAAGGTCTTCAGTGGCGCTGGAGACGTTTGGCCAGCACCGGCTCCGGATATGCCAAAAATTGTCTCTCTAGATGTAAAATGTGAAAAGAACGCCATGCGCGTCTTTCTTAGCTTTGACAAACCGTTCTTCGGTATTGTATTCTCTAAAGGTCATTATTCAAACCATCAATGCGTCCATCTGCCACCGAACTTAGGTAGAACTTCCGCTTCATTCGAAATAGGCGCTCATGCTTGCGGCACTGCAGGAAGCGGTGATCCAAGATACAGAGGAGACGTCGCAGCTGCAGGAACTTATTTCGAAAATGTTATAGTTATTCAATACGACCCACAAGTCCAAGAAGTTTGGGATCAGGCTCGAAAGTTACGTTGTACGTGGCATGACCAATATGAAAAAGCTGTTACATTCAGGCCTTTCCCGGTTGATATGTTGGATGTAGTGCGAGCTGACTTTGCAGGAGATAACGTAGGATGCTGGATGCAAATTCAAGTTGGCAAGGGACCTTGGGCATCTGAAGTATCAGGACTCGTTAAGATAGGCCAAACGATGACAATGGTACTAGCTATCAAGGATGACGATGCGAAATTCGATATGTTAGTACGAGATTGCGTAGCTCATGATGGTCAACGCGCTCCTATACAATTAGTCGATAGGCGAGGCTGTGTAACACGACCAAAATTAATGTCAAGATTTACAAAGATAAAGAACTTTGGAGCTAGCGCATCGGTTCTATCTTACGCCCACTTCCAGGCCTTCAAGTTCCCCGATTCAATAGAGGTACACTTCCAATGTACTATCCAGATTTGTAGATATCATTGTCCTGAGCAATGTTCAGATGGCGATCATAACATAATTGCTCCACATGTAGAATATGGTCCACCACAAATTGATTCATACCCAGTTGGAGCTGAAGCGAGAAGAGATGAACGTAGAGTAAGGAGACAACGACGTGCGACATCTCCTGAAAAGGAAGTTGGAGTGAATAGAGTTATACGAGTGGTATCTGCTGGCGATTTAAATTTAGATTCCTCTGAAGAAACAGCACCGCCTAGAGTTGTGCCAACTCCGGGGCTCGTGTGCATGACGACACCAGGATTTGCGGCCACTCTCGGCGCCCTTCTTGCTACATTAATTTGCTCATGTGCTGTGTCGGCCGTATTGTTCTTTAAATTACGCCCAATTACTACATTGAAGAAGAAAACAGCAGCGATCGCGACGATAGCCCGACCACATCCGACGACGGGGCCGCATGTCATCTCAAAAAGTAGATTTTATTCGTAACAATGCCTTTATGTAATGTAATTTGTACATATTAGTGTGATGAGACTGAGTATGTAGACCATGCCAATTCAATTATATTTTGCGTGTTATCTGAGTGCTCAATCTTTGTAGATGCGATTTGGAAATTCCTATTGTAATTATATTATCATTTTATGTTTGATATCGAAATCGTTAATTAGTTTTAAACTCATGTGCCGTGAGGAGGCTTTCTTATTCAAACATATTCCATGTAACACGTATACTAAAGACAAGCTAAGTTCCAATATTCTGTTATAACAGATTTGTTATCCAATATTTGGAAGGAAATCAAATCATTCATGAAAATAGCATGAGAACGTATATTTAAAGTGTAATCAATATAGATACAAAATGTAGTATTAAAAAATAGTTTAGTACAATCTTCTGTTACCTCTCTTCAAATATTTATATATTTTTTTGATATAGGGGCAACGGAAAACCTAACATCGTGTAAGTATCGTTTAGATAAACCGTTAGTAATAGTTTAAAGTAACTTGTCATTAGTATTAATATTATTTATTTTAGTTTAGTTCTCGATATAGTCATTACTACCTTTAATTTATTTATTTTATTTTATACCACCTGAGTACCTCCTCTTCTGTTTTTAATTTATTGTGTAATTGTTTTATTTTTCAATGATGACAAATTATATGAAATGTTATAATGCTGTTCAATGTTGAATATTGCTTAGTTATAAATGAATTACATATTAAAGTGATTTGTAATTTATTATTTATGAATGAAACCCATACACGACGTACTTTTATTTAAAAATAAATACATATTTGGATAAATTCAGGGACAAACTTGTTTTTGGACCAAAATTAGAATTCTTTATCTTTAAAAAAAAATAATAAATCAAACTGCAATGGCACTGCAGCTTAAGGTTATATTTATGATCATATTAAGAACGTTAGATCTTTGTGAGTTTCAATAAGAATGTGTGAAGTTGTGCGATCTTATTATACTGCATCTGTGACCTACGTGTCTGACTGTGGGATGCAACAAAATATGATTATGTAATATGTTCAACAATTAAAAGTTACTTTCATTATAATGCTCTATTTATTTATTACATACAATTACACTATCGATTAAGGCATGAAAATCTCCCGATAACAATATCGAAAAATTATTTGCTACTTAAATAATACAAAGAGCGAAATGAGCGCTAGAGATTTTTAGCGCATTGAAGTTTATCTGGTGACATGTCTAATTCATAACTTTGTATTCGCCATCGATAAAAACTTTTAGCCGTATTAAAATATTACTATTATTCCTATTTCAATGGTATATAAAGTGGAAGTGGTATAGAAAAGCCGAATCGAGCTCAGTGGCGTACTGTTGGAGAGACCTACGTCTAGCAGTGGACAGCAATAAGCTGATGATAACGATGTTGATGATGATGAAGTTGTCGAATAAACATCAGTATTTCATATACTCACTCTCTTTTCATGTTGAAGATCATTATTAAATAATAATTGCAAGTAATCAATAGTTAATATGCCACTTGTCGGTATATTTATGACGTATACGACACATCGTTATGAAAATAAAATTACCATAACACTTTCGTAATATAATTTATTCTATTAAAATTAACAAGTACTTTTGGATACAGAGTGTTTCGTCACAACACCGAGCAGACAGAATAAAACAGTTTATTAGTATTTTAAACAATTTAAATTCAGAACACAAATTACAATTTTAAAATAAAAAGAATAAATACACCATAACCATATCAAAGAAACAAAGAATATAATTATTATATACTCGTTTAGGAATATAAGTATAAAATTGCACTTAGTGATATTGCATTCTCATAAAACGTTCTTATGAATTAATTATTAAAATAAATGCAAGATTTTTGGGTGGCATTACAAACAAAAAATATTACTCAATACGAAAGATCGATAGATAATGATGCAAAATTAACAGTGACAATTAAATATAATCGAATTTGGTTTCATTAAATAAACAGCGTATTATAGATTTTGGAGTAGTAAGATGAACGTATACTTAATTTTGGTACAGTGACAAGTAAACAAAATGTATTTGATTTTGGTCTAATAACAAAAACAATGTGTACGGTCTTAAATTTGGTGGATAAAGTGCAACGTAAGCTTGATTTCTTTGTATACATTAAGGTCTACTTAAATAATTTTTGAGATAAAGTTTTTACTATAAAATGCTCCTTGTCACAATTAACCCACATATCGTTTTGTTGTTGAACCCGGGTGTCCTCTCAGAATAAGAAGGGTTATAATTTTTGAGCACGTGTATCAGATGTTTAATGTTTTTTTTCATTTCTCAACTCAACGCTAGGACTAAGATTATCTATACTCTTTTAAAAAGTAGAGCTGAACTTAATGACTCGTGCAAAACAGAACATAATGATATAGATATTATTGCTCACCAATCGACGCACATAGCTCCAAACTCCCAACCCACGGTTAAGCAATGTGATAACCCTTGGTCTAGGCCTCCGCAGAGACGGGAGACACCCGTTCCTACTTAGCAGTACCATTCAAAGGGTTGCAATGGTCAAGAAAATCATATGAATATTGCGATCCAATTACACAAGATTATTTTTTTCTTTATAAAATGCTATTTATGAATGACTTGAGGCGAATTGAAATATAAATAATTTGATAATGATGAAAAAATCCAAAAAAAATGTCGTATCACTTCATATCGATCTATCGAAATTTAATCTAAAGAATACTTATAATCTACATTCATTCTAGTTATAGGTCTAAATATATAATGGTTATTAATTAATTTATAAAATTAACCTTGAGCAAAATAAGAGCATAAAAGAAAGTAACTTCGTAATATATGTATACTAAATGCTTAAAATTAAAAGTACGAAAATCTGAATCTATTAAAATATTATTATTAAAGAATTCATTGGTGTATTAACAATCATATGTTACAGTATCATTAACGTCTTAAAACTATAAATATTTGTCGAAATATACATCTATATAGAACGATCGTCAAGCACAGTAATTACCATAGTGGTCTATTTATGTAGAAAATATAAAAAAATAATACACTAAAAATATCTACTCCATCACTCATAACCAAGTAATTAATAATAGCAGCATATTTTCCAATAATAGAAGAGATTTAAAAAAATATATAACCTTTGTGTCGAAAGCAATATATAGAAGAAATATGTTTAGACATTACAAACGATATTTCTGATTAACATTGCACTTGTATACGGGACAATTACGATACGCTAAGATAAAATAAGACGCAGAATAATTAAATATATGTTACTATGCGGGCGATATTCTCAAACACTACGCATGTAACGGGACGCGGCGCGGGCGCCCAGTACATCATGCACATCCACATTTTTTATTAAAATGTCTGTTGTTTTTGTAAAACAATTTATCTCTATTTTTGTAATTTTTGTAAAACAAATCATCTCTATTCCGGTCCGTTGCTCAACATACACCTCTCCAATAACATAACACTGAGCTCGATGTTTAGCTCTGCGTATTCAATGGCTGCATCTACTTTGGATAATTCAACACGTATGTATGTTTTAAAGTAAAAAAGTAACGTAACGAACGTCACACCTGTAACGATACGTTACGTTACAAAAGGTAACGTAACGAGTTATCGTAATAAAGTAATGAAGCGATGCAACGATGTAATGGGGCAATTTTAGCGCAACCGCATTGGACTTGACATCGCTTGAAAGGATCGCCGTACGCATAGCGATATGAAATAGTACGTAAACTTAACTTATCCTAATGGCATGACTCGACGTTTATACTTAATCGCTAAACATAAAAACACGACAAACAATATTATAAATAAGTTTAAAACAAGTGTGAATTCTGTACAAATCTTATGTGTAAGTATAATATGTATAATATTCACAACAGTGAAAAATAAAATGAAAATACTCAGGTTTCATAGGACTTTGTCCGTAGCACGACTTAGCACCATCGGTTTTATCGAGGCATTTAGAACCATTATGACGGAATGTTTTAGAAATAGTTCATTAAATTTTACTAATTATACGAATAAAAATGGATTTAATAACTAGTTTTGATTATAATTACTTATTGACTGACCTTAATTTGAAGAAAAGCGTACCAAATCACGAAAAACTTTTAAGCACACACATTAAGGATATGACAGCAGTTTTGGAGCTTGGTTTTTTGAATGAAATACTTATTTGATGCTTCCGAAAAACAGTCACCTGTAAATTATTTAACTACTCAGAAGAAGGTGATTTATACTGGATGAAAAAAACGAATCAATTAACTTTATAATTCATAGTTACGATTAGCTCTGGAAAACCAGTTATACATGCATGTGACATTTGATATAATTAAGCAGTAATTCTACGACGAGTATTAACTTGCGAGCCCTAGAGGAAAAGACTTCCTTTAAATTTAAGACGGGATAGGGATTCTAGGGGAATCCGTGAACAATACGGGAAGGTCAAAAGCAGCTGTAAACCTAATCCGTAATGCGAGGTGCGCATAACACCCGGCTAGTTCTATGGGCGGCAAATAAAGGTTCTAGGGTTGCTTTCAAAAAGAGCATAAGTTTAACAAAAATACACAACTATCATAAAGATGAATATAGAACGAATTTTCTAGCAGTTTTTCATCTAAGCAAATAACGTGTTCATTATGTTAAGTTAGGAATCATCAGTTAATCATGGCGCGCTGTTAAGGAAAACAGGAGGCAATTCTTTCGCAGATATTGGACGCTAAAAGCTAAAACAGTCTTCACATAAGACGGTCAGCCTTCGCGCGAGTGATGGGGATGGGGCGGAGAGCCCAGCAGCCGCAGCGCCATCCAGGCCGCCAGCGAGTGCGCGGCGGGCGTGGCGGCCGGCGCCGCGCGGCGCTCCGCCACGCGCGCGCGCAGCCGCTGCAGCAGCACCGCCGCCGCCAGCGCCGCGCCCGCCGCCGCGCCCGCAGCCGACGCGAACAATGCGCCGAAACTCACTGCTCCCATACATATGCCATATACCACCTGGAAAATAAAAATAAAGACTACTTTCAACATTGTTCGTCTATTTTATTAAAAGTAACGAACGTACTTCATCTGATTCATTCTAACAAAGTAATGAGCAAACAAATGAGCTACAATAAGAAAGACTATAGCAACAATGCTTACCTCTTCCCTTATTCTTCCACTAAAAACGGTGACAGGCTCTCTTGATGGTCCAAAAGCGAGATCGGCTTCAGAAACTACTTCATATATTCCAGACACTCCAACATCGGCTGACCTAGCGTCTCGCACTGTGCGTCGCTTGCGCAAGGACCGAGGACCAGCTACAGCTGGTCCGGGTTGCTTCGCCGGTACTACGCCGTCACCTAAAGGTTGTGGTTTGATGTCCATTCCCAGGTTACGAGGGCCATGAGGAAAGCGTTCTCTTTCACTTAAGTCGGACGGACGATCCTGAGAATAACAACAATATTTTTGTAATACTAAATTTGTTTATCAGTGCAAAATATTCAATATTTATAAAATAATGTGATGATGCTTACAATTTGATACGGTTTGCTAATTCAATGATAAGTAAGATTTCCCCTAAATTAACAGTTACTTAATAAAAAATCAAGATTTACTATCATAATTATTCTAAACTTAAATTAGCGAAACTCTTTAAGCAACATTGTACAAAACTGGGCATGTTTAGTTGATTCCACACTTTTATTTTTATTTTTATTTTGTTTTAAATAGTTTAGCAATCTTCTATGACAAGATAGTTTCGAAATATAAAATCCGCTTACAGTAAAAGGTCTGGCGAGAGCCTCGACAAGTTCTTCCACAGCTGACATACGGTCTTCATTAGACTCCACCACTGGGGCTGGTGCTCGCTGCGGTAAGGGTGCGGGTGCTGGGACAGCATCACCTGATACTTCATCACCGAAAGCTTCTTCTAGAGGGAGGCGCTGATGTTCCTCGACTAAACTCATATCCAATTCTTCTACTGATGAGTCACTGTAAATTTAAGTTAAATGCTACGTTAGATATCGAAGCGCACTTCTTGATATAGTCCTTTTGTATGAGCGCCATGGCGCCCTATACTTTTCTTGCCGCATCGAATCTCTGTCGGCAGCATTTCGTAGATCGTAATTCCACCAAGCCGTAGGGCGCCCTACACTACGTATCCCATAAGTTGTAACTAAATTTTTATCAATCATGAAGGTAGCGAACGAATAAATAGCAGTCATAAATGACCACTGATACCAATACGTGTGTCTGTAACGGACATAGTCATTATCACCGGAATTATAACTACAGATATTCGGAATGGGTAACGCAATGACTGGGCATTGCAATGACTTGGGCAATGATGATGGTAATAAGGACTAACCCTAAAATCTTAAATTAATTAATTAAATAATTTATTATTTTGAAATGCGCTTTAAATTTAATGGCAACATATAATTCAATTAATGTAACGATGAAAACATGATGGAACAGCATTTGTACTTATAAATAAATATAACTGAAACATCTTTCTGAAATTTCAATCTTACTTTTTTTTCTTAATGACATGTTGCTTTATCTAAGCAAAAAAACTTGAAATGAGGATGAAACGCAAGTTTTTTTTTTATTTGCATCCTTATGTCTGACTTATTTTTCTATCCTTTGTTTATTTGTTCAGTTACTCTATAAAACATTATGGGATCAAGACATTTCTCAAGATTATTATTAGATAAATGACTAAAAGATTTTGAGAAATAGAACAATGGTATAGTCAGAATGGAATAGAAAAAATTACGAAACACATTTATATATACATATTGGAAGGTAGAACGCGAACGAAGTCACATGTATGCGTCAGTAATAAAAATTTTAAATTTAGATCGATTTCAGAAGACGGCCATAAAATCGACAAAGCCATATACAAGACCCAATCAATTCGAACATGACAGGAAATGATGAATCAGAATTAACAAACTAAATATCTGAGCGTCTGTTGATTTAGTAAAAGGAATCTCGATCTTTCAAATAAGCCAACGGATTCGAAAATGATATTAATAATAAATGGATCGACAATATTGATTATAAGGTTTGTATTTATAATACAGGATAATTAGCGCTAATAAAGTTACATCTTGTCTAGAAGAACTGTCTAATATGTCATTTGCTCCTTATTAAAAACGACGTATCCTTTTTTAAATACCATTAAACCATGAGCAAAAATACAATTTAGCCATAGAAATAGAAACGTCCTAAAAATGATTCCGCAAACGCACTCACCCGATCTCGTTGTGGTCTTGGTGTGTCCTGTCGTCCTTCCTCTCCAGCGCCCCGTGCCGCGGCGGGGCGACGCCGGCCAGCTGGCAGTGGTCCAGGCAGCCGTGCCTGCAGATCTCCACTTTGCACCGGATGTGCACGCTCAACGCGTCCGGGAACTTGAAGGCGTGGAAGAACGCGTAGGTTATCACCGTCGCCCTCTCGTCCGCTGCTTTCGCTTTCAGGAATCTAAAAATTCAAATGTGGCTGATCAGCGATATTTTTAAATTGCGTACGAATAAAACAAAAAAGTTTTTACATTTTTTTGCTTTATTTATTTATAGCATGTAGCTTGTATTATATGTTCAATCCATGAAATTCCACGTGACTACGATACTAATAGAACCGATATAATCTTTCGAAAAGACTTACCAAGTACTATATACAAACTAAATTACACGGTACCAGACAAGCCTACAACATTCAGGTAATGTGAACACTCGTGATGCCAGCTATACATATCCACTGCCGTTAATGATATATTAAATATTATTCTTACACACGTATTTATAAATCTCCGCACAAACCCCATAACGATTTCCCATCAACATTCCAACGTGTTCTCTCTGTGAATAGCAATATCAATGAGATTAAACAGACGTTTTCCATTCTGATAACCCTCCACTGAGCCTCGGTCGGATATCAGAGTCGACTTCGGGGCTGGTTGTTGAGGTGAAAGGGCAATTGCTTTATAGAAAGCTTCTTATCTACGTGGGAATCAAAGCCTAAGCACTGACTTGAATTTAGCTTTCGATTAAATTGTACTAGCGCACACGTACGGAATATTTTCTTATGTATAAATATCACGTCGGATTCTTTGCGGAATAGGCAGAATACATCGAGTGCAAAGTGTCTCTATTCTATATAAAGATCTATATATTTTGTGGATTTTTGTTTATTTTTTTACATTTCTCATTAAATTCAATGTACATCGTTTAATTATACGAATCATTGCGTAAATTATTAACATAATAAAATATTAAACCGCAATAACATACCAATCAAACATCAATTATAGCGGATGGGAATGTATTACGTTCTTCTGCCTTCCTCTTCGAGAATTACAGGCGTGAAGTTACGTATTGTCATTAATCCCACACCGTGCGATTATACGATTACAGGTACGACACGTGATAACGTCCATGACGTACCTTATAATTACGTGTGTAGCGAGTGATATGTGTTTTGACTTTCCCCCCCCCCCCCCCCCCCCCCCCCCCCCCCCCCCCCCCCCCCCCCCCCCCCCCCCCCCCCCCCCCCCCCCCCCC
>DWEI01002339.1:0-14544 GCA_018245875.1 Mysoria ambigua | reverse complement strand
TCTAAGATATGCAGGTTTCCTCACGATGTTTCCCTTCACCGTAATAGCAAGTGATATTTAAACTTAAAACGCACATTGTTAAAGAGGTGCACGCCTGGGATTTGAACCCGGTCTCCCGGAGTGAGAGGTCTAATTTCAAACCACTAGGCCATCACTGCTTTTTTTTGCACACGTACGCGGATCTATTCAGCGTAATTTTTTTTTACATAGTGAACGTTGAAATAGAAATTATAATTATTTATACATTGATATGTATAACGTACAATAAAATTCTTATTTACAGTACTGTATACCAATAAAAATAAGACAATTCAACCGTACTAAAATATATGACAAATATCCGCAGAATACTATCGAATTTTAAGCACCATTATTGATTAAACACATTTTGGAAATTAATTAATTGTAAGAAGATGGACGGCAGGTCTGTAAGGATGGAGTTATTTGGCACTCGGTACTCTCTGCCTATACCACGTAAGACACCGGGCGTGAAGTTATATATGTATGTACGTTTTTATGAACTAAACGTCCATACTCAACCAGATAAGCTTAAGCCAGAGTATTATATAATCAGTCACAGATAATGCTGATTAATTTTGCTCATTACTTCATTGGCTCATTTAACTTGTATGTAATCTTATTTTAATTAGAAGCCATTTGTTCACATTTGACTTACTGTGTCGCTCTTTGGGGGAGGCCTATGTCCAACAGTGGACTAAGATAGGCTGATAACGATGACATTCTGATAATAGAAATGACCAGGATTCGAATCAAATGATTGCCTACATCAATTATTTTCCTCAGATAAGCGTGTAAAGGCATCATCATATTTGTGAAAGTTCATAAATAAAAATAAAAGCCATAAAAACTTTTATATGGATCTTTCCTCATTTAAGGTTTGTGAAGCATGCGCTGAGATTCGAAATTTAAAATTGACAACTGTAATCTAAACCACCAAGGCATCAATGAATTGTACAAAGTAATAATATGTATATGTAGGTTTTCAATTCTTAAATTACTCACCGATGGAGCGGTAAGCAGTTTTAGCGCTTCGCTCAAATGTTTCAAGGTCAGCGTGTTGCTGTCGCCCTCGTCCTCATCCGGCCCCGGCAAGTGCACGGACGACTGCCGCGACCTGAACTCCGGCTTCCTCAGGCCGGAACTGCCACCGTTCGCGAACTGGTGCTGCGAGGACGCGCGGCGGAACGGGCACGTCATTATCGTCACTCGAAACTTTGAATTTGGAACGCGTGAATGTCAAGTCATGTTACGCCGCCGACACTGTCGCGTATGCGTAGACTTTGACAGTCGCGAGCACCTGAAAAAGAGACATCACTAGTTAATACAATTGAATTATGTACTCAATTTGTTTCATTTGTTAGTAACGCCACGAAAGCGGTCGCTTGTTAAGAATAATTGGTTTGTCTTGTATTTTTTTCTTTATTATAATGTAGTTGAAATTGAGACAAAGTTTGTAATTTATCGTCGCCTCAATTAAAAAGCTAGACACAATGTTAATATTTTTCGTGCAATGAAAAAAATATTCGTTTTCTAATTTGCTATATTTAATTCGAAAGAAGACACGCCCACATTATGTATCCCCACTAAAAATACTCAAATACTTTTGACAACTAATTTAAAAACGTACGACATATATATGTAGGTGGGTATACAAAAACATATAGATGTTTGTCTACCTTCAAATTAGAACAATTCTGAATTCTGACATTACGTCTATTCAGCACCAGTAGTAAATCTGTGGCAGCATGACTCTAAAATGTAAATTCTCTAATCTTCAACAATAACAGAATATGCATATGTCTGTACGTGTATGTGTAGGAAATTTAACAAACGTGAATTTCAACGTGTTACCACTGTAAACAATTGTGACGTATGTGATAATAATAACAAAATTAACATCGCCATTGAGCTTATATGTTGTTTATTTTCAATATTAATATTGTTATTGGCATATTTGTTATACGCTTATCGTGGAGGCACGTCAAATACTAAATAGATAATGTAGCTAATAGATATTATAAACAGTCTACAACCGTGAGGTCGATGCCCAATGCCGCTCAGATTTCCCGTGAAAACCATTATGTTACGATATTTTATACATCGATGCAGGCTAGCAATTTGTTACAATAGACGAATCTAAAAATATAGTCATCATAAACATCATCATCATCACCATCGCCATTACCATCATCATTAACCGTTTCACCGCTGTTGAACCCGAATCTCCTATAATTTTCTAAGTATGTACGTTTGTTTGTAAAGTAGACAAAACAACAGTCAATTCAAGAAACACCGGATTAGAAGAACGACAATTAAACAAATTATCACGAGCTGTTTGTTGTCTGTCACAGAGCAATGATACTCGATTACGACAACGATAATTATAAACTCATACACTTGGAAACTTTCAATCACGTCCACGCCGCTTCGTAATCTGCCGTCTCACGCACTCACAGAATTAAAATCAAATGACACATTTCTGTTTCAGTTCTGTACTAATGTGTGTGCAAAATTAACCATCGAAATAATGCCGCGTTCCAGCTAAGCGGAGTCTAATACAATGATATCACCGACGACATGACGGCATGACGAAATCATTTTGTAGCTCGCGTAATTTTCGCGTAATGCGAGTTGAGAACAAAATTTGTCATGTACGTACACAACTTTACTCGTTTTCACGTTGTTCGTACATAATAACTGCATTTAGGTAGCGCTAACGACGCGTGGGTGATGTGAGATTCTAAGCTCCACTGAAAATCGAAGTAAGTTCGCTGACGTGAATGCCATCGTGAATCTGCATATATAAATATCTTGAGGCGAGGTCCCTTACTGAGTAGGCAAAGAGCACCAATAGTGAATCCACCTTTGAAACTATTAAGTACATCAATGTGGTATATTTATATCACCCCTGTAATCCTCAAAGAGGTAGGCAGAGGAGTGTAATAGACTCACACGTGTCACCAGATACTTTTACGTCCCACGATGGAATAGGTGGGGAGTCTAATGCCATACACCGGTCACTGGTCCAGACACCGAGCTAGTACTAGAAAATCGCCCAACCCGTGATTTGAAGTAAGATTCTGTCATACGGCAATCTATGTAACAGATCTAATAATTAAATCCAACTTAATTTTGCTGCTTATGTTTTATTTTTGTACGAAACTCATTAATGTATTTAGAAATTATTATATTAAAAGTAAATGGCTGGTTTTATTGCACGTATGTGAAATAATAATATTTACGAATATTCAAAATATATATTCCATATACCTATTCCATAGTGGGACGTAAACGTAACCGGTGAATCGTGGTAATGTTCTGCATTCCTTTGCCTACCTATTATTACATGCCTATTATTACAGGCGTGAAGTTTGGTTTTTTTTTTTATTTAAAATATTAAAAAACAAAGTTGAAGAACTGTAAAATATTCCTAAGAGACATGATGCTTACTACTCGTGATCTGTAGTACTCGTGTCATGTCGCAACATACACGTCGCTGCTACTGACGTGTGGTTTTAATACATTGAAATAAACGAGCACATTGCAGCCAGACACGTCCGCGTGAACGTGAGCGCTAGTGGTAAGAGATCATATTTGAATGCGCACTACAAAAGGGAAAACGTATAGAAGTACAAACCACGTGGAGGTAAGAGAAAATAGCGAGAAATTACATGATTATAGCCAACGGCACGAGTAACAAGTTAAGTTTTTATCTATAAGTGTTTCATGAATATTTGGTTATCGTATATATAAAGACTGTTATCAGTCTTACACTGACCACAGCCCTTTTCTGCACATCATTACATAGCGGCAAAGTCGAGATCGAGATGAAATATTAACTCAATTTTTAGAGAAAGAACTGCATAAATGGCTTTAAACAACTTTGTTAATGGAAAATATCAGTTCTCACCAAATAAACGGTATAATAAATGTCATTTTAGATGACAATTTCCGCATTTCGATTTGCGCGTTTCTGCCGCGTGCTGTGCTGTGGAATGAACTTATATCTGACGCTTTCCGCTCAAGAATATTGGTCTCTTAAATGAAACCGTGAAAAGAACTTTCCTTCGAACGCGGCACTGATTTGGCTAGTCCTCGAATAATACCACTCGAATAATTACCACTTCTCATCAGGTAGACTTTTTGTCTGTTTGCTAGACTCGATATACAGAAAAGGCAATGGTCTCTAAATACATTGCCAACGTCTACACATGTACTATTTGAAACATTAACAGTTCATTAGAAAACATATACGATATACAAACTACTTCGGGGATTACTTTATTAAGAACTCTCAGAAAATCTACTTTAGGTAATTAACTCGGGTCGACTAATACATAATCTGGAAAGTGATGCAAAGCTCTCAAAACATTTTGTCTCTCATTTGAAATCTCTTATTTTCTTGGATTGTTAAACCTCACACGCTTCTTTGGTTCTCGGACATTTTCATTAAGAGATTGGACATTTTCATGATGTGGACATGATTTCCTCTGCTATTAAAGGAAGAAAGCATGACTTCTTATAGATAAGTACATGCAAGTTGAAAAGAGGACCTATTTCCAAGCCATTCGCACAGTAACATAAGGCGCTTGTTCGAAACCGTTATATCCCCTCTTACAGAAGTTCCTCTTGCATTGGTGTATTTTTATCTCTTTTCTGTTTTCTATGTATGTATGTATATGGCTCTTTCTACCTACTTGCCTTATCTAGCGTTTAATATATTCAATTCATACATATTCACCGAGCAGAGTAGAATAGAAATTTAGCAGTAACTAGATTCAATTTAACCTAATGTATTTTAAAAAAGAAGATTATTAGTTTATTATTTTTTATCTAAAACCAACACAACTATCCAATGCCAAATTTTCCGAGTCAAAGAAAACGGACACAAATCCTTCAATTTTGTCTTGTGGCATAATATACTCGTACAAATAGTTAATAATTTTCTGATTTCATCCAAAAATATTTTAGGAGATGAAATTTCACATGAAAATGGTCGAGATGAAATTTGACATAGAAATAACCAAGATGAAATTTGACTAAAAAATTACCAAAATCTATTTAAGCTACATTTTATTATGTTTTCGCAGACAATATAGACGATAATAATTAACGGCACAGTGAATTTGAACTACAAAAAGACTGAAAAGTTAAAAGATTGAGAATCTCAAATGAGAAAGACAAGATATATTTACATGCATATATGTATATGCACAATACGTTATAGTTGCCTCTAAGCGAAGTAGTACTCGGTTCTAATGAGACCAGGGCAGACACTAGGTATCTGAATATGTACAAGAACATTCATGACATTCCAACCTCAATTACCAGCTTGTGCAAGACCTTGAATATGTTGCACTTATGGACATCGCTTTGGCCTATGTCGTATTTTTGTTAAGTCCAGCGCATTACTATACATTTTATTTAATAAATTCAACTTTACCAATTTGAAAACAGCCTAGTTTTATATTGACCTGACATATTATATATTCTCCATACTAGAAATCCATATTATGGTGTGAAAAACATATTTGTGATGAATTAACGAGGTTGGAATCTAAACACAAAAATGATACTATTTGTTGTTCTAAATAAATCTACCAATCACCACTAACTGCTGTTGTTCTACTACTAACCAAAATAATTTAAGAATGTTAATTAAGATTACGTTCTAGAAACTATGTTTACAAAAAGTTTACTTTCTTCTCGGTGAGGAACTGAATGTCACCGTACAGGTGTCGGCTCGCACTACAATCATAAAACATTGTAAAACATACTCTTAGGACAGCCCATGTATTCGCTAAACACTCAACATGGATTCCAAATTTAGTAGATGTTATTGGCGATACATTAATATTGTAATAATGATGTATGTTTTGATTTTTATCCAGTCCAGTTCACTGGCTATCTCTTCAGAGTCCCTTGGGTCGATCATATATCCTAATATAGTTTTTATTACGTTACGGTTTTATTCCTCGAGAGGATCCTTGTGGGTCCTTAATAACTCAGATGGAAAAAGTGATTTATTTTTGGCCTCGAATTGGGACATGTTTGCTTTTTTTATTTCAGTTATTATTCATACTATTTTATTTCTTCTTGGTCTTTGATAGTTGATTACCGAAGACAAACGTGATCATATGTAATAAATATGGTCACAGTGATTTGAACGAGTTCTATCGAGTTTCGTACTAATGAAACATTTGCTATGTTTCTGCTTGAGGATATTTCGCTGTAGACTACCGATCCGATACAGGCAAGTAAATACTAAATTGTTTAGTTGTAGGTTTGGTAAACTTCTTTATGACTTTCACCTTAAATAACGTCATCGTACAAGTTCATTTATTAAAGATAATCTTGACGTAGTCTCACATGCCTGGAAATAGTCGGGCCTACATATTATTTCATATGATTAGGCTACCGATAAGTGAAATTATAAAATAGATAAAATGTATACCTACTATGAAATTCATCTTTATTTTAATGCAGACCTTTTATCAGCAAAAAAAAACTTTCATTAAAGTGCGGAAAGAGGAGTGTTATTTTTCTGTAGGGTTTATGACTTCACTATCGCTTGCTTTTGTAGATATTATCTTATATTAGTATTGTTACTACTCTATGGAATTGCACAAATAAGTAGTATGCCAGAAAAAATAAGCCTCCAGAAATTATTCCAAATATGAATGACAATTTAAAATAAATGCAGCATACAATACAAAACAGTGATTTATTTAATTACATTCTAAGCCCAATGAATAATAATGCATATTGCGTACAAATTTACATTAAAATCTGTTGATGATAAATTGAATCTAATTAAGCTAGTACAATTAACATTACCATCATCAATATAATGAAAGTGTCGATGTTCATATTTCCAGTGTTCCAAATTAGTTTTTGATTGATTTAGTTCGTCAAACATTTTATGTGGTATCAAATTCAATTATAAATTAGTTAAATTTGAAGATTTCGTATTTTTAATGATTATGGTGTTGCTATAAACTAAAAATAAAAATTCTTGTTTTATTTACATAGAATGAACGAATAAAATTTAATCAGAATTAAAAATAACCATAAAGTGTTCCATAATTAAATAGCGAATATTATTTTATCTTTGATTCGCTACCAAAATATCGGAAGCAGTGAACAATAAAACGCTTAGTCCATCTCCTACCCGCATTGCAGTATAATTTCTAACTTTCACGACACTAAAATCATCTGTATGTAATCCACGACTTCATAGTTTACATCCGTATATTAATAGTAATGTTTAGTTTTCCGTACATCTGTTTGCAATGGTATCTTTATATAGTTTGTGGAAGTATAAATATTCCGCTATCGACGTTGCGATCGTTAATACGGTTATATTTAAACATAAGGTCACCTTCGGGTTTTATTTTTTGGAGAAAAATTTTTTTAGAAATATGATTCGGATTGGGTTTAAATTTATCTTTACGATAGTTTCGAACATGAATCTGGGTCCTCTCTATAGATTTCTTAGCAGCTCCTGTCTGTGTCTGCTGTCTATTGGTTTACTCCTCATTTCCCCTACCTATCTATATATCTGTATTTAATTTGAGATTGTTGAAGTTTAATATCAAACCAAATAATATCAACAAATCTGACATCTAAACTTTAACGCGGTACAATACGATCTACTTAGAAAAATGAATCAAAGAAAATTCAAGATGAGTAACGCTACTATGTCTAGATTGTTACATTAAACAGTTATGCAAATCAACACCGATTACCGCTGACCGAAATACGTTTAATACGTCTCAGTTAAATGGAGATAGTAGGTTACGATACAACCTGATACAGTCTGAATTGTACACTATATTACGCACTTACTCGAAAACACCACGTGTTCAATCAGAACAAATAAACATGTTACGAGTGTGAAGTGATATTTTCCAAGAGATTTTTGAAAGGAAGACAAATCAAACGGTAGATTAGAATAGGCAAAGTATAACTAGGCCAATAGTAAAAATACAACTGATCAAAGCAGTAAAGAGACATAAGTTATCATTAATTTAGAAGCATGATATAATAATAAGATTTTAGATTTAATTAGAAGTTTTCAATTGACAATTGACATAAACAAGAGGGGGATTTTGAAAGCACTGACATGCGATAAAAAAGCCAATGGTGTAACGGAATAGGCGCGCCCAGCGGTTCATAGAAAAATACTGGTTCCATCGCTAATAAATGCTAGTGAGTGTTTAGCAAGGAAAATAGTGAATGAAAATAGATTTGCAGTAGCAATAAAAGAGTTAATAAATGTGTGATGTAGGTATAGAATTTAAAATGTTATACAGTTAAAAATGTAGTCAGTAGTTTTAAATATAAGATTCTTAGTGGGATACATTTATAATAATAAATACTGGAAGAATTAAGGACACATTTATAAAGCGAGCTTGAATGGTAGTGAGGGATAAATAGACCCAAGGGTACATAGATAAAATGAGAGATATCGGAAAAAGAAGGCTAAGTCAAGAAAATCTTTAACATTCAAGATTTCACCACTACTTCGATAGAAATAAAGCGAGAAACATAAAGCGAGAAAAAAAATAATTACATTACGAAAATTTAAATTTAGATTTAATTATTGTGAACAATCAATTTAGTTTTCTCATATGTAAGCATCTCATATGTAACAAGATGTTAATTATGGAGCTTAGTAAAATACCGCAAACTCAACTTTGATCGCAGTATTGATTTCGACGTCTCGACCTATATTCAAAATTAATCTTGCAGCTAGTTTGGATTCATTACGTGTTGTACGTCAGCTAAAGTTAATATTTAAACTAATTAAACTTGATACAGGTTCAATTCAATCTCTCATTAGAGTTGGATGTCATAAATGCTTATAATTGTGCATGATATTACATTCTTGTTATAGAAATAGTACTAATCTAGTTCTCGATATCTTTTAAAAAAGTCTTTCACATGATCTTTTTGCCCAACGATGCTTCTCTCTGAGCATTTGGTACCTATATATGGAATCTTGTTTTAATACACAACATTATAACAAACAAAACTCATACAAAACGTTATTTATAACATAAAAAAGGGTCTTTTCTAATTATATTTTTGCGAAAAATAGCATAAAATAAAAACAAAGGAAAATTTGTTCTTCAGCGGTATCACCTACTCGTAATTCAAGTACATATTTAAATACAAAACAAATTCTACTATCACACACCGTCGTATAAACCTTATAATCAAGTAGACGTAAAACGAGACGTTACATGTCAACAGCAATTTTCCTTAAATCTCCCCCACCGACATTTCCCTCTAGATCTCGGAAAAGTTGTCGCGTGATTTTCTGCGCTATTCCAATGGCACGAACGTCACAGTTTTGCGAAACATCTTCCTTCCATCCTTTATATAAATGAACCATGAAATTTGTCTCGGTGTTGAAATTTGCTGTGATTTTCCACCAAAAATATTTATTCAAAACATCCAACGACCGCCACTAGAGCCGCGAGGACTTATTGGATCGTGTCTGCCATTGATACGTGTCGCGGTGAAACGATACGTATCGTTCGCCACTCAAGTATTTATCTAACACCCAAAACACTATTGAAAATGAACAATTACAACTTGATGCAATCGTATGTACTCGGAATGTTATTAATACGTATATTGGTATGAAATTCAGTTAATGCGTTCATCTTGTGTACAACACATTAATAGAAGTTGTCAAATATAATATATGAAAAGGTATTTAAAAATAATATCATAATGTATTCGACTATACGATATCTGTATTGCTAACGTATTTTTTCTCAAGTCTCTTTGGAAGCACTGCTCATCTGGTGTTTGCTAGTAAGGCATGGAAGTAGTTAATGAGGTAAGCGGAAATATCAATTCGTACATTTCAAGTTATATTGATAATTGACAGCTGAACCAAGGTGATAATTGAAGCGTGTGACAAACCATAGTAAGTTTATTAGAAAAATATATATTTCCAGCTATCATACTAGTGAGTTACAAAACTTTAAAAAGTCACACTGAACAAATTGATAAACTCTTATTCCCGGCAGCACGAACAACAATACGAGCGGCCGAAACTGAAACTCGATATTTTTATTTTATCGTGTAAACATCTCGACTGCCGTAATATACCGGCGGTCAGCAGCAAGTGGCACTTAATTATAAAAGTTGCTACAATTTGACGTTGCTTAATTAATAAATAAGTAGGTAATGAAATAGACACTGCCGGTTTCGAGTTAATTAGAAACGGTAAGCGAACTGGGCTGCGAGACTGATCACATTTCAAAATGGCCTACTGGTTTATGATGACCTATTTTATTTTATATTATGCATACTTGTAGCAGGTTTACATGTTAATTAAAACAAGGAATTCTATTCAATAGTATTCCAATACGGTCTACTTCCAACTTTAAGTAGTATTCAAATAGAGTTTCCAATTTCAAATATTATCATATTTAGCATAAAAAGACATCACAATTAATTTTGTAATATCATATATGTATGTATAGATTACAATATACTTATTGTGTCGTTTGTTCAACAACGATAAAACAGAAGATCCTTTTAGGTTCTTGCCATGTTTTCATTCTCAGATGATCTTAAAGAAGTTTTGCGGTAGATATTTAAGTAAAAACAATACAATACAAAATCTTATACTTGAACATTTTCGATTTCTCGGTTCAGAGAACGTCCTTTAAAAGGTTTTAGAACGATATCGTCGGATAATGGTATTGCTTGTCAAACACAAGCCAACTTTTATTTTATAACATGGAGACCACCAGAAAACAAGCTTAGTTTTATTTCGAAATCACAATTTAGTGTTGTGTATCTGATACTTATAACGTCTTTAAAGAATTTAAAAAAGAGATATTTCAAAGGGACCTTTAATTAAAAAAGGGGACATTGTTCAAGTCTATTTTTTCATTACTTTTTTAACAGGATGTATGCAACGTTGATTAATTATCATTTATTATCCGATTCTAGATATACCTTCATATATCTAGAATGAAATTTTCATGACAACCGTTGCCAATGTCAAGGTTGTGATTGAAATTCGCAAGCTACGGTAGCAAAACTCACGTACAGTAAAGAAATGTGGCATGAATATGTCTAGATTTAAATGAAGTTTCAGTCGGGATATTAGAAAAAACATATGAGACTTAAGCCGATACTTACATATCTGAAAACTCGAAATATTTAACAGTTAAATTAATTTTAATTTGTTGTTGAATTTCTGAATATGAAAATAAAAAATATTTGCTTCGTAATACAATAAACGGAATTTTTCGTAAAAAAAAACTACAGATCAATACTTATAACATGGTGTTCAAAAATAATAATATTTACAACTCCGTACCAAAGAACAAGACATTTGGCAAAATCTTATAACGCCAGAAGAAAATTTGATAGGGAAAACTCATGTCACGTAAAAAAGAAATAGATACAATTTCTGAGAAATACAAAAAGTTCGGTCATGGTGCGGGCTATAAAAAGAGTATTTGTGATATAAATTGTTTAATTTACCGATGCGCTAACCATTTGCACTCATCGGCGAGATTAGTGTGAGACGATTTTGGGGTATCTTCTCGTAATATTGGACATTAGGGAATGGCTATTGGCCCCTTATACCGAATAAAAACCAAAGCCAATTTCCACGAATTGCCACGAATTGGGAAAATTGCAATTTTTCGATACATTACAGTTGAATGGCAAAATGTGAATAGGCACAACATGCCAATATTATGCTATGTCTCGTCCTGTCCTTCTTAATATATAAAACATAATGTATATCACGCCTGTTATGCCTGAACAGGTAGGCGAAGGAGTATAGTACACTCTCACGTTTCATTATTAACGTTTACGTCTCACTATGGAATAGATGGAGAGCCTTTGGCCGTGCACTGGGCACAAATAAATTCCAGAACCATCTTATTGCTCATCGATTTCGAGTTAAATTACATTGCAAACTATTCATCTCGTTGAAGTTATATAACTTATTGTAATAAATAGCACTAAATATCTAATCGAGAGTTAATTCCAAGTTTAAATGAAATACAGCCAATAATGATCCTATTTTAATCAACCAAAACGTTTTCAAATTACATTTTAAAATAACTGTCTATCTTTTATGCGGTCTTATTATGAAATATATAAAAAGTGTCAGAAACGAAAAGATTCAAACTCCTTCATATATTTCTTACCTGTTGACGCTATACGGTGTTTTAAGGAACAAAAACAACCCATTCACCTCCCACCAAATTCCGTCAGTGTGCGTCATACGAGCGACACATCTCACTTTCATGCGAGTATCTATGTAATACGTCAAAGTGGTCAATCGTCCATGCATCGTCATCGCAAAGGTATGACGGTTCAAGATAAATTGAATTAAACAGTATCCCCCTCATAATGTTGCCAGAACTTCATCTGTTTCAGACAATCCAGCAAATCTCTTTTATAACAAATGTCAATGGACTTTTGACAGTTGAAAACTTCTTATAAATGAGTGGCGCCTTAATTAGCCGTCATAATCGTTGTAATTACTCGGCTCTTTTTGAATAAGACTTTACGATAAGTTCTTGGTTATTAAGTAAATGGTCCCCCGTTAAACATTCTAAGATATGAAGTGATATTTTGAAAATAATGGAATCTTCAATGGTGAGCTCCAGAGCCGTGGTACAGGGTTACTATTTATTACCTAATTTATTATGTTATCCAATATATAATGACTGATAGATAGTATATTAGCATAACAACATCGATCGATCGATCGATCGATATCAACCCTTCTATAATTCCGCTGCTGGAACAAGGATCTCCTCTCATAATGAGAGGGTTAAGGCCGTAGTCCGCCACGCTGGCCAAGTGCGGGTTGGTAGACTTCACACACTTTAGAGAACAATTTTTTCTGAACTCAAGGTATGTAGGTTTCCTGATGACGTTTTTTTTCACCGTAATAGCAAGTGATATTTAAAGTTGAAACGCACATTTTTAAGAGGTGCGCACCTGGGATTTGAACCCTATCTTCCGGAGTGAGAAGTCGAATTTCAAACCACTAGGCTTAAAAACTAGCATAACAACATAATAATATCCCACTATGCAGTACCTACTTATTATTTTAAATTATTTAAATAAGCAATATTTATTACACGCTATACACATTTAACAAGTTATAAATTTAAAGAATACAAAATTTTATTTTCGTGTATAAGATAGTAGTTAAGCATTATGGAAGACAAGTCATATAAATTTCACTGTATTATAATTTTATTACTGCACCATATCAATGCGGGGTAAGCAGAGTGCCGTATAATACGGCGCTCTGCCTACCCCGTGAGGTAGTACGTATCATAACAATCATAACAATCACGTACGTATCATAACAATCGTATATACGTATCATAACAATCTCTATTTACAAGCACAACGCTAGGAGTGTTGAATCAGATTGTAATTTTTAAGACGAACCAATTTGAACCTTTGCATAGAATATTCTATAAAAAGTTAGAATGATTAAATAAAACATATTCATATTGATATTATATATTTTTATAATTATCATTACCATTAACTGGAAAGCACTGTTTTATTTTCTATCTATATACTATGTAACAATTCGTTTAACTCGACAATGTTACACTTTTTAAAAAGCACGAGACAATTTGCGTCGTAAATTGAAATTTCCATTCCAACGCTAGTACGATTTAATTACCAACGAGATAAGCGGTCCTTGCGCGTTCAAGTTCTCCTATCTGTTCCTGTTCTAAGCGGAGTGGTTATAAGTACTTTAGTAACATAATGACGCAACTTTACGCCTGTAAAACCACTACTAGGAATTAGGAAATTTTGTAATTTTCGACCCGCGGAATCGAACCCGGGACCTCACGATCGTCAGTCGCACTTGCAACCAACGCGACCAACGAAGCAGTCACATAGTTGCATTCTAACATTTATATAAAACGAAGCAGATCGAGCTCAGTGAAGTGCTATCACACGCCTTCACCCAGCAGAAGTGTGGGACAGGCTGATACTAATGGACGTTCTTATAACTAGTGTAAAATATATCAGATCCCGTAGCCTACCCCATGAAGGGCCTGGCGTAAAGATATCACAGTAATCATAATAACAGAGCCAATCTACGTATAGGAATGAAATATTGCTCTGGTTACAAATTTGATACGAGTTGTACCCACGCATGTCTTGTATTGTTCTGCTATATTCAATAGGTCTATTACATAATACTGTCGTGTTGTACACTTGTGTATAATTTGCTTTAAATACAAAACACCTGTGTGTCAAGATTAGGGTTATATTAAAGGCTTAAGATTAGTGTTATATTCAAATGTATATTTGCTTCTGTCTTATTATTATCACGCATAACTACACTTATCTGCATATCTAACTAAACTATCTACATATCTCTGCATATCTAACGAAACTATTTACATATCTCTGCATATCTAACTAAACTATTTGCATATCTTTGCATATCTAACTAAACTATTTGCATATCTATCAAATATAAACGGC